>JASKGO010001263.1:0-133806 GCA_030556065.1 Holobus sp. GC000080
AGAATTCGAATGGAATTTGAAAAATTCGAATGGAATGTGAAGAATTCGAATGGAATGTGAAGAATTCTAATGGAATTTGAAAAATTCGAATGGAATTCGAAAAATCCGAATGGAATTTGAAGAATTCGAATGGAATTTGAAGAATTCGAATGGAATTTGAAAAATTCGAATGGAATGTGAAGAATTCGAATGGAATGTGAAGAATTCTAATGGAATTTGAAAAATCCAATTGGAATTCGAAAAATCCGAATGGAATTCTAGTATTATTTATAGCAATTTCTAACTCAGAAAAGAGCTGTTATCATTTGATTAAAGTGTTTTTTCTAAAATTTATATTGTTTAAAGCAATTATTAGCTCTGAAAAGAGCTGATTGATGTGGATTTCGATGAAAATACCTGTAAAATGTAACAAATATTTGATAAAATAAGAAACAATATACATTTATTGATAATTTCATTAAAAACAGAAATTATTAAAAGCAATTAAGACAAATTACCGTTACATCTTTTGCCACTTCCAAAGAAGTAATTTATACTATAACTTAAATAAACTTAAAGAACTAATGCAAATTATCGTCAATTTTGATCTAAACTAAAGTTAAATACGTAATTAATAGAAGTAAGGTAATAGCTTTAAACACTGAAAACTTAAATTACATGGACATTAAGGAAAATTGGCTCTAATTTTGTAGAAACGAACTAAATTCCCAATGACAATTGCACAACAAATAATTCAAACAGTAAAAACTTAAATTAATTTAAAACTAAAGCAAATTATTAAGAATTTTGATTAAAATTTCAAATGACTGACAATAAATTTAAAATAAGTAACGAGAAAGCAATTGGTTATCAGTTTAAACAAAAAAGTATAAACTAAATATAAAAATGAATTTTAATTCGCGTTAATTGCAATGTTTTAATTTAGAAAACTGAAAATAATGACAAGGTTACTGACAATAAAAATAAAAAGTTTTGTTATAAGTCCTAAACAAATTATAATGTGAAGTTTGTATACTAAGATCCTGCCACCTAAGATAAAAATTAAAAATTGATTTTCTTGTTTATTTGAAAAATAAAAAATTTACGACATGGTCACTTTTATACTAAGAGTTATCCCTAAAACCTAAAAAAGTGAATAATTTAGGTTGCTGCTTTTTAAATATTGCAAGTTGGGGTAATTTCTAATTAAACTGGAAGTGATTTTAAAGTGAAATTTATGCCAATAAGTTGGAAATATTGTCTTATTAGAAGTATTCTAATTTTTTAATAAAGATCAGTAAATAAATAAGACAATTTAGAGAGGTCCTAAAACCGTGGCCACCCGGTATAATAACTGTAATTCGTTTGCGTACGACAGTTAGAGCAAATGAATAATGTGCGCAAGTATTGTTTCAAAATGCGAGCGAAAAATCAAAGTAGACAAACTTGGCACACGGTGGACAATTAAAAAGCAGTTATAATATCCTCATAGACCGTTGTTTCCACCTAATTATGATACATCCACGTATACGAGCGTAGTTAAATTGCAAACGCGACTCGCAACTCGACCGAAAACCGAATAATTATTTCCATGCGGAGACATTAATTCAGAGGAGGAGAAACAAAGAGTTTCGTTCAACTTTTATACCGCAGCTGACCTTAATGTTCCTCCAACAACCGTCAACAACAATGATCTCAGTGGGCGACTAATTAATTAATTGATATTTTAAGTCGATAAATTTATTATTATAATAATAATCGTAATGAGTAAATTCCGCCTCGTCATTGTTCCAATCGCGAGGTCGCCCCTAATTGCTCGCCTTCTCGGCTCGCTGTATTTCTCTCTCTTTCTGTTTTTTTTTTACTAAGTTTGCTGCCCTTAATTTTATACAGGGAATTTTCATAAAATTAATTTAATTCGCATCTCTATGACAAATTATAACATTTTTTTTATCAATTAAATCAATAAAATTTATTTCTTTGGTCTTCTTTATAAAAAAAAAATATTATTTTTCTATATTTTAACGGAATTTAATGATTCGGTTCACCCTAAAAGTGAATATCCTGTATAGTGTTCGCAATATGGTAGCTACAGTAATGAGTAAAATAATTAACCGCACGTTTTTGTATTAATATTATGGCGAGTTTTATAATTCGAGGTAATTACGGGAAATTGTTCGGCTTTTAGTTAGCATCTACCGGTCGCGATATACGCACACAATAGGATTGGAACTCGTAATTACACAATTTCCATTAGTTGCCGCATTAGGTTGCCTCTTATTTACTACATATTACCATTATTTTTATTGTTATTATACTCACCATTTACTTGCGTTGTTAATAAATTAATAATAATCACGTAATTGTATTTTCGTTGTTGTTATTGTTATTGAGACACATGCTACCACACTCTAATAGCAGTTAATGACGAAAAATCATTGCTATTAAGTTTCTAATAAAATGTTTAATGCAATCAAGGTTTTTTCCGCTTTTGTGATATTCAGGACTCGGGGGGGTCTTCTTATTAAAACTAAATACGGGGTGGTCATTTACTCGAACCGAAATTATTATTATCAATTTTGTTTCCATTAACCACATGATGGATGCCATAAAAAAAAGTTTTCTCTAAAGTTTGGCTGGAAAATGATGCCATGAAAATTTTAAAATTTTATTTCAATTCTATTGAAAAAATATCTGTTTGTAACAATTATTACTATTTCTGTATAAAAATGAAGTTAAAATATTAATTATTATCAGAATTTCACGCTTTTCCAGAAAACAAGTTCTCCTACAACTAGAAATATCAAAATTTCGTTAAAACAAATATGGTGAGCTTGAAAATCAATCCATTTTACCCATCTAATTAAACCTTAATCATTTTTTTTATAAAGTAACTCAAATAGATTACTCCACTGTTCATTAAAGACATTACAAACTACTTTTATTTTTTAAAATACCTAAAACAAAACGCTATAAACTGCAACTTATAAAAAACAAATACCAAACGCAGAATTATAAGGGTGGTTTTCGAAAAATAAAAACTATTTTTGAACAATGTGTCAACATAATTTTTGGTACCTTTTTATACGGTACCTTGTCTTAAGCGCTGTGTGTCATTATACACGACGATTTCCATCGTGCATTTACATCTGTAGCGCCCCGTGGCTCTTCCTTTGTTGTCCCCCATCAAAGACTTGCAATTAAACACATTGATACCTTAAGGACACACTTCCAAAAGGTACTTTTTATTTTCGAAACATGACAGATGTGAGCACATGTGACCCGATCGTGTGGAACCATTACCTTTTTTTTTCGGTGTCCATTATGCATTGTCGATGGTGGTGCCACTCTTAAACAAAAACCAAAATGCTGCTGCTGCTGTTGCTTGTATTGTTCCTTTTTTGCTTGCAGGCGTTCGACTAGCGGATAAAAAATCATTTAATACGTTAATTACCTTCACGAGCTAACGCAAAAAATAATAAACGTTACCCTTGCTGTTTACTTTTTTGTTAGCCCCAGAGGTAAATAATAATTTCGTGTTTGGTTTGGGGACGAAATCGTTTTTACGGGTCTTTTTTTAATTATTTTTTGTGCCTTTGATTGCCAACAGTTGGGGTGTGCTTTTTTTCCCCATTAATATTTTATACTTAAGTTTTTGTGATGATGGATTGTATTTGTTCTCGTAAAAAATGCTTAATATTGATTGTAGTTTGATATATTTGAGCTCTTTTTTAATGTCCATTTTTTGTTTATATTATGTAGTGTTTTTTTTTTCTATTATTATTTATTTTTAATATAAAAATAAAGTTTTAACACTGAAGTTCTTATTTTACTCATTTCTTACATTTCTGATGACTTATAGAATAATAATTTATTGATAGTAAACATTTGCATTGAATTTTCCTGGGCCAATAAATGGAATAGAGGACCGAAGAATAAACATTAATTAAAAAGGACGAAAATGGTGAATGCATATTTATAAGCATTGGCGTTTTTTCTTCTTATTCGGGACCGTGGGCCCACGAAGCAATAAATTTCTGTGCCCTCATAGCGAACAGAACAAACAATAATATAAATAATCGAAGTCAGTGTAACAATGCGCGCATAATAAAACATTCCTCGCCAAGGAGGAGAGCAGCAGAAGAGAAGAAAACACAAGAAGAAGAAAAAGTAGGGGCCGAATTCAGATCAATACCGTATGTATGCAAGAGGAGCTTTTTATCAGATCGGCGCGGCTCTTCAAATAAAATAAATTTACACATGCGGCGAATAATTGCAACGGGCTCTTACTTTATTGTGTAACTTTGATCTTAGACGCTTATTCGCGTTTGTTCTTTTAACGTTTGTGCCATTCTCGCGCCTCGCTTACATATCTTGTTCTTCTTCCATATGGGCAGCCCGGTCGAGTTGTTACTCTTGTGCGGCTGCTGCTGCAGCAGTTAAGTCCAAGTTACCTATTGGGTCGGTAACGCACTTAATGAGATTTACGGTGTGCCAGATCTAGGTGCACTTAATTTATTTATTATCACCCCGATGCGATGCTCCGAGCGCGAACAATGTCGGCCGAGGCGCAAAAGCCTGTGCAACGGCAGCAGAAGCGCAAACGGTACGCAAGGAGAGGAATATGAAGAAGTAGAGATGCTGAAATCATTTGCGCGAATTATTATTTAGCGAACACACAAGCTATGTTGCTGCTCGCATAAATTACATGCGTGTATGTAAAACGCAGAATGTAAGGAAGGCATAAATTTGCATTTATTATTCGAATTTTTGTTATGTTTTTATTAAAAAGTTTTTTTTTTTAATTCAAGGAAATAACTGCTGCAGAATATGTATCTTTTTATTATTTATAACAAAAGACAAATGTAAAATTATAAATAACAAAATTTCAGAATAAAATATTATACATTGTGATCTGGATGTGATTTTTCTGCATGAAATAAAGGATTTTATTTTAAGAAAATGAAACTTTTAAATTAAAGTTCATTTTCAAAGATTTCTTTTAAATCAATTATCTTTAAAAACAATAATTTTATATATTGAAATTTATATTGTATTTGAAAAGAAATTTTTATACTCAATTCACTTTTAGTTTTATTTTCCTTATATCATTATTATCACTAATAATAAATATTTCATAATGGTTAATTAACTAATTTGCCTCAAAGAAAAAAACTCTTCAACTTGGAATTTGATGCGGCCGGAGAATTTAATTTTCATCACTCAAAAATTGAATTAATTGTTTAAAATTTTGATTTATTTTTTTAATTGATATAAATAAATTTATGCTGTTTTTTTTTGCACATATTACCTATTGAATAATTCTTCATAAATCATAATTCAAGTAAAAAACTAGAATAATTGTTTCATTAACAAAGGCGATAAACCAAAAATATGCACGCCAACATAAATATTACTGGCAATGCTCATAAATAAAATTTGGCCTGCCAATTATTTATAGGCTATTGTGATGGCGTCCCGGTGTAAATAAATTAATTGAAATACTCGATGCGGTAGGTTTATGGCAAACCGGCAGTCCGATTAGAGCGTTTTGGCGTGCCTTCAAAGCTCCTCTTATCGATGTTTTAGCAATGTAAATGACCACGGGGAACACTGCTGACGACCACATAAACTACACCTCTAATAGTCTGACGGCATAATTTTACCATTCACCCATTCACCAGGTGTAATTAAAAGTCCGCAGGCGTTAATTAGAAGCCGGTCGTGATCGGCGATTTCGGCTACGCGCGCCCTAATTAACGGCAAATTATTTGTGTGTACGTTTGCGTTGATATGTTTGTGTGTGTGTACTTGTATGTACATGTACAGACTGTTCAGAATGACCGAGGCTTATAAGGGACGACCAGTAAAAGGGCGATCGCGATAAACACTTTTTTCTCGCCTATACGTTTGTATGTATAGTGCATCAGTTTTACTTCATAAGCCATAAGCTCGATGAGTCAGCACACAATTAATTACACGAGCATTTCTGACAGGACAGGTATGGTGATAAACAAGGGCGTGCATCCTTAATGATTCCCATTCAGGACCAATACTGCTTGTCACCGGGCGGAAAATTCGCCTGGTTAATGAAAACGCTGTTAACATCGCTGGGTGGTCTTTTACATTAATTATTTTCTTATTGTTTAATAACTTTTATTATATTTTATTTGATGTAAAGGGATATTGCTTGAAGTCTAGAATCCAGGTGCTAAATCCTTATTATTTATTTAAATTTAAAAAAAAAGAAATGTTGAAATGCAATCCATAAACAACTCGTAGCATTGTTTCTTTTTTTTTTCAAAATTTTCAGTTTTTCCAATTATTTTTTAATGAAATTAAATTTTAAAAAAATAATAATTAAAGATAACTTTCGAAAAAGTATCACAAATATTTTTCGAACAATTTTGAATATACAGGGTTGACATTTTTTCAACCTGTTTATATGGGTAACTTCTAAAGTTTTTAAAGATGGAGATTCGGTAAATTAAGAAAAAATTAATAGAACTTTACTACCAATTTATATCCGATTATAAAAATGAAATCTGTCTCCGGTTCCCGAAATATTACCAAAAAAAAAACTGAAAATCGTCGATTTTTGTAACCATTTATTAAAGAAAAACTAATTGTTACGGAAAAAAAGTCTTATATTATTGAAATCAGAAAAAAAATAAACTGTTTTATAAGATCATTACCAACTATACTATTTAAAACGACATAAATTTAAATTTTTCTCGAAAATTAAGCTAGCTATGGAAAACTAGACAAATTATTTAGTTAGTATTTTAAATTATCTATTTGTAACAATTAATACTTTATTTCTATGTCAAATAGTTTTCTTGGAATAAAAAATATCAAAAAATAAATCGATGATTTTCAGTTTTTTTCAGAATAATTGCGAAATCAGGAGACCCATCTGATTTTCGTAAAGGGATATAAGTTGAGAGTAAAATTCAGCTCAATTTTGCCACTTTAACCGAATCCCTATTTTTCTTCCATTGAAAATTTATAAAATTAAAATTCTTTGACTTTTTTTTTCTATTTATATTTTCGGTATTTCTGAAAAATTACTTTCCAAATTTTGAAAAAAGAAGACACAGAATAGAAAATGCTTGAAAAAAGAACAAAATTAAAAATTAAACACCAAGGAAACCAATTAAAAAGAATAATCAGAAAAAAAGGAGCACTCTAGACATAAAACCCTTTTAATTTATATTGTAATAAGAGGCGAGCAAACATCAGGCAGCGTCAGCATCTGAAGAGATGGATACTCGCGAGGCGCGTGTTGTATGTGCACACACACACACACACGCGCGCGCAGAGCTTTCAACTGAATAGTATAATATGAATGCAGGAGTACTCGTATGTAAAGCGTATGAATGTGTCCGTAGGTATCTTTCATACCAACACATACTATACTTAAGATAGGTCCAGCTGCCACACCTCAACTACTTAACCTATCACCTCCACTGGCTAAGTCAATTTATAAATATTAATATTTAAACACTTCAGTGTAACGTACACTGGAGCCCACACTATATGCCAACGACCATAAAAAATATTAATAACTACAAGTTACCTGCACATACAATTAACGCTTCGTTAAATTTTACCTGGAATTTTAACAAATAAACTATCCGTTTTTATTTCGATTCCACGCACCGAATGTGTTTCAAATTGAATAGTATAAAATTTGTTACGTATCCGACTATCGGTTTCCGTTTTTCTTTTTTTTTTTATGTAAAAACTAAATTTTTATTGTTTGTTGTATTGCAATATGTTGCATATTGATATTTAATAATTAATCAGCAATCGAAAAGGGCGTTAATGCGAGAACTATGGGCAGAAAATTTATGCACAATATACTAAATTGGCTGTTTAATTACCAATAATAACAATAATAATGATTTATCAGCTTCGAGTGCTGAAACGATAAATTTGTCAATTTCGAACGTGGGCTCATTGCAAAATAATTAAAATGCAATTCCGAGAACCATTATCTCATTAAGTGAGCAGATTTATTTCTGTCCGGTTAATTATGCGCTGGCTTAATAATAAATCCATTCGTTTTCCACTAATAATGCAATATTTATCACCGCGTACTTAGTATGCTCGCATAGAGGAAAACGACTGCTTTCGTCCTTGATACACAAAGATCTATTTAAGGACCATTGTACTTTCAGACATGTTTCATAATTAAATTCAATTAAGTCGAATCAAACGAGTTCATATCCACAACTTATGTAATCGCTCTTCTTTTACGCACAAACACATGCATACACACACACGCACACACACACACACACATATTAACATAGCAACATGCGCGCTTGTGAAGTGGAAACCTATTTTCCGAATGTTTAATTTCGGTTTATAGCTCTTTAAATCGTAAAACCCGTTAATTTCACGGCCATAAAATCGAATCGAATTAAATTGTAGCTACATTATTTTCAATTATTATTAATAATAACGAGCCAGTGCGGATTAGCTTAAATCGGTTCCTGTAAAACTGTTAAAAATCTTTTCGATATCCTTAGGACTTCGTCGTGATTTATTCTATAAATATTTTATACACAATATAATAAAGTATGTATGGAGTTTATTTACGATCGATGAGAATGGACGAGATCGAATGTAATTGATTGTACTTAAAGGTATATCTCGTCTACCTACTCTATAATTATAAAATTATAGCTCGCAGCTTAATAATGTCTAATTGCCCGCAATTATTCAAAAGCAACGTCTTACACCGCACCCACAACAGCATATTTTCGATTTATACGCGACTCGTGCATTCCTTTTGTAAGTTTATACATTCTGGACTCGTACTTTATAACTTTGTGGTTTGTTGCTCTTCTTATTCTTCTTTTTTGCTTTGCTTTTTTTCTTTCGTTCGTTTAAGTTTTGCTTTAATTAAATTTATGGCTTCATTTTTGAAAATAAACTTTTGCACTCGTAAATTCTTTATTTGGTTCTGGAAATTTTAGTCTGACTGCAAATGTAAATATATCGCTTTTATTTTTGACAAAAATTTACTTTTGGTTTTGGTTTTTCAATAGATTCATTTGAACATTTCAACAGTGGAAAAGTTTTTCAGGCTGTCGGAAAATTGGATGGAGGTATACAAAATTCCTTTTCTTAAATAATTTTTTTAATGTTTTCAAAAATATCCTGGAAAAACTAAAAAGTGTCTTTAACAATTTACTTTATTGTTTGTTTTGAACACAGTTTGAAATATAAAAATTCACAAGGGTTTGTAAAACATAGATATTTTTAAATGAAATTTAATTAATTTAAGAATTTTAATCGTTTGCTTGATTTTAAAAGTGGATTATGGGTTTATTATTATTTTTTCTGAATTCAACGATGCAATTTTTTTAATATTTATCTTAGGCAATGACCGTTAAACTTTAAAAAATGTTTATTCGAATATTGAAGTAACAAACGGTAGCTTTGATTTTTACAATAAGACTAACCATTAAGAAGCACGTGACATCACAACCTTTTTTGCGACAAAAGTCACCAAGAAAAATATAATTCCTAAGGAATTATGTAGAACTGTAGAAGGAAAAAAATATTTTATAAAAAATACCCATATTTTCTTTGAATTTAATTTCCTTGAATTGTCTCAATTATTTCATTAAATTATTTCACATTTTTAATTTTAAGTCTTCCCGTTAATTTTAAAAGTAATATTAAAATTCCTAATAAAAACTTTTTTACTAACGTTTACATTCAGACTGAAAAAATAAATCAATTTTCGAGACAATGTACGGGGTGACAACCGATTTACTCCTACCTTTTATTATTTTTATTCACTCATAAATATTTGATCAATAACAGTATGATAATTAAAATAAAAATAATACAAATTAAAGACAAAATAAAAGATCCTATATTGAGGACTATGCACTACTTTGTCACTATACTATGAAAAATGATTTGAATTTGATATAATTTCAGCTTCAGCTTAAATCAATTCACCCAGTATACAATATAAACCATATAAAAAATTCAACAAAAAAGCACTTTAATTAATTAATTATTAAAAAATCCTCGAACGCTTTCCAACTAATTACTTTGAATACCTAAACTTTACTATATTATTAATAAAAGCGGTGGGAATAAATTAAACGACTTTTCCACTAATACATTTGTGGGAAAACAGTAATTTGGCTCGATATCCCTATCGACGGTAATTATCTTTCTAATACAGGGTTAAATTAATTAAATTATTAACGAATTAAAGCTTTAATCGATATCGCGCTGAATAATGGATGATTAAAGCACAAATTATACTCAGGTACTATACTCCGGTAAAAGTGGGTGTGTATGAGTGTGCGTCTCTTCGAAATAAAATGCGTACATATTTATCTATCTATGCATGTATGAATATTTGTATGTGTGTGTATGCATGTTAGTGTGTATATAGACAAAATAGTAGCTCAAATTACACAGGTCGCTTTGTCGTTTTCTGGATGCGCTCATTATTAATCAGAGTCTCTTCTCCTGTGCATATGCGAAGCGCTCGAACAATAATCACAATGGTAATAATAATAAGAGAGCGAGTATTGTGGGGTGCGCGTGGGTGTAAGGTGAATGCGCCTAGGGTGTTATTAAGCAGTACTCAAGTTACAATGATATCCAGATATGCATCTAAACTATTGGAAATGAACACTTTATATGTCCATCCAACACTTACCGGTGTATTTAAGCATTAAGCATCTTCTTCGCTCCACTACCGCACACATCGAATAAAAACCATCGCCGCTTACATTTTAAATTCGACATTTTATTAGCGTCCTACTCACCATTATAATATTTTTCATCAAAGCGAGGTTTTACATAGTATTTACATTACTGGAAAAACTGTTTTTTTTTTTTTAATTTTTATTATCAATTTGAGGAAATTGTTTGAACTATTCCCAAGGGATTAAATGGACAACTTTACTTCCTTTCCAACAAGATTATTGTTTTTTTTTTCGCTTCGGGAAAATTGTTCAATGCCAAAATTCATGCAAAATGATATACTTGAAATTGTTAAATTGTTAAAAAAAATGATACCTGGAAATAACTTTAGCAAGACTAAATTCCTATGGAAGAAAGCTATTAGAACTTTTGAAGCTACCCTTGTAAATTGAAATGAAATAGAAATGGTTTTTTTTTTTTCATAAATTATTGATCTGTAAAGAGAGTCTATTTTATATTTTCATTTTGACTTTTAAAATATTTCTACATTAAAGAGAACAATAAAAATAGGGCCATATCTTCGCCATAAAATTGATAAAATAATATATTTTGACGGGCAATCTTTGTAGTTACTTAAAAAGCACTTCATAACCAAAAATGACGAAACCAGACAGATTTATTTGAGGAAAATTTGTCTTGATAGCACGCGACCAAATAGTTATTATTAATATTACCATAAAAAACAGATATACCAAATGGGTATCCGTCTCGATGGACTTACCATGGACTTATCAAATGCATACGCGTAGAAAACCAGTTGAATATAAGGTCCCCATCTACAGCATTAGCAATATAAATTTATAAATAAATATACGAATGCGGATAATGAAGAGGAGAATTTCGAGAACGCGCATCGGAATTCGCTTTATGAGCTTTAAAGCGAGCGGAAAGTAATTAGGCGTTGTTTTATTTTTTCATTTTTCCTCCAACGAACGCTCTACTATCAGTGTTTGTGTGCTCTATAAGAATGCCTTCCTCCAGGCATCGATTTCGCACACCGAGCGGTATAAACAATTAGAGAAGAACTGAAGAAATGCATCCATACAAACAATATCTATGAGCGCGTGTGTTGTGGGGTACCTCATGTGTATGTAGAAGTGCGGCCGCTGACAGCTTGTTAGCTAAGCGGAGATTACTTCTGCAGATCAAGAGTGCACTCTGCCCGAAGGTAAATCACACACCATTTTATCTCGCGCGTCCCGGCTTCATTTATTTTTAAACGAGTTCCTTGCCTCCTTTTTAATTTGACTCACTTTTTTTTTGCGCCATCAAAGCGTCATCATCATATCGCGCATTATAATAATAATTCCATCTTTCTCTCTGTTGGTTTGTGTGCGTTTATTTATTTGCATAAACCTCTCAAAAATTCATGGCCCGATGTGGCTGATGCTTATTAATCAACGCGCTAATTGAATTCGATTTAAATAATTCCGTGCCGGTTTTCTTCAGAGACAATTCATCAACGGATTTGTTTGTTTGCTGCTGATGGTTTTTTATGACTTTTTGCTTGTGGTGAAGACAAATGGATACGGTTTTTGATGCTTTACCCAACCCAAAAATGTTTATTAATTTGTTTCTGAATTTAAGTCTTTTTTTTTAAATATTATTAGTGTGTTCGTTATATTGATTTGCTTAAAAGGTTGTAGAACTAATATTTCTTATCATAAATTATAAGATTTTTGAAAGATTATAGCTAACAGATTATTATTTAACAAACTTTACTGATTTATACAGTTTTTTAAATTTCTTTATTTTATTATTTTTTCATAATGATTTTTATTTAATCTTTTTAAATTCTATAAATTGTACCTTTTCCTCTTTAAAAAAATATTAAAATCATTTAACTCATTGTTTCTGTAGAGACCAGTTATTTCAAAATTGCAATTGCAAAAGTTGGTAAATAAGATATAAAAGGAATATTTATTGCAAAATAAAATATTCTAAGCATTCTGCGTCAAAAAACAATCTGCAATTTGCATAATTGTTGCTTAAAAATGTCAAAATAGTCTAAAAAAAATTCCTTTATTTAACATTTATTTTATTTATATCACAGAATTAACAATAGGCGAAATTTAATGTAATGATTCAATGGAATTTCCAAAACATCTTAATAAATTTTTCCTTTTAATCACCATCAACTTGTGCGCGCCAAAATTTCCGATTGAGGCAGCAAACCCATCAGCTAACAAAGACTGCTAATTAATGCGAACCACTCTCCGGGTAAAAGCAGCCGCATTAAACAGGTGACTAACTCTGGAGAAAAAAGCGTCGCCGCTTTTTGTGGGGGGCGGCATAAAACAGCAGAATTTTTCCGACCGCGCGACGCACAAAAGAGTTCATAGCGGATATGCAAAGGACCACTCTGCGAATGCAGACTAATTAATTTAGAGCGGCGAATACCGACATAGAGTTTTGACGAAGAATGCGTGTGTCTCATGAATAACGAACATAGAGAAGAAGAAAGAAAGAGAAAAAACCGTTGATTAAACGTAATAAGAGATGAGTTTCGAGAGCGAGTGTCTCAAGTTGGAGATGACGATGATTCGACATCAATGCGCGATTAGTGATCGTATCAACGGGCCACCTAGGCACTCACTTCAGTCCCTCTCTTTCACTTCTTTTGATTTCACTTAGTAATTCTTTCGGGCACTGTGTATACACACATCCACATCGTGTAGATTTGTATATCGAGAGCGTTCCAGTTGAGGATTATTATTCAAAAGTACAATTAGTCTTCTTCATTGACACGCGGTCAGAGCCTTTCAGGAATTGACGTGCAACCTGAAAAATGACTAGTCATAATAAGGAACAATTTTCATTGTTCGTCGTCTGCTCGGATGCTGTGCGCGTCCTCTCGGGCCAGGCTCTCGCTCTGCGGCTCGTGGAGAGACGAACAACACAAAGAAAACAAATCGCTGTTAGATATGCAAATGAAACAATTAAAAGCCATTGTGACGGGCTAAATTTAAATTGAATTTGTTATGTAAACAATGAGCGAGCAGCGAAAGTTCCAACAAACTGTTATTATTAACAATAATAATTACGAAGAGATTATTCGTGATGAACTGATAGATCGATCTCGCTTGAGTTAAGCATCGCAAGAGGAATATTTTCAGTGTTGCACGAAGAACGAGATTCCGATTGGAATTAACGTTTCACGACACTCCTTCCATACAGATTTATAATATGCGTTTTGTGTCGGAATTAATAAATGTAAACAAAGCCGAACGAAAGGTCTCCGTGGACGAAAAATTATGGCCCTTTCTTTTCTCTGCAGCTTCCTGTTTTCTTTTACGAGTGTTTTTCTAATTTATAACGGCTCTAAAATTCAAAATTCAAATTCAGTTAATATTTATTTGCCAATTAAAAACTACACTCTGTAGAAACCGCATTCAAAAATATAAATTAAAAATTTTTGTGGACACAATATTTAATATCGAATTTTCGGTTGGGCATCTTAAATCGGAGATTTGTCTCACGCACGCCGCATAGTGATTATTATTGAATCAGCATGCTAAGACCATTTCCTCCATTTATCGCGCCCGTCTTCATATAAATAACATTTGATGAGGACGAATTAAGTAATTTTTTACTTAACATTAATAACGTTGATTAGTTAAATTGTCCTAATTAGAGTATAAAGCAGTGGCAGAGCTTGAGTTCGGCTGCGTCTTCGTTCAATCATATCGAGGGCTCGGTCTATCGCGGC
Organism: Holobus sp. GC000080; assembly: GCA_030556065.1. Taxonomy (NCBI): domain Eukaryota; kingdom Metazoa; phylum Arthropoda; class Insecta; order Coleoptera; family Staphylinidae; genus Holobus; species Holobus sp. GC000080. The sequence continues at coordinate 14,438 of JASKGO010001263.1, forward strand.
GCGCATCTGCGATTCACGAAAAATCACGCTCGTAATTAATTAACAACAACAGACATAGAGATGGATTTTAATTAACGTCCATTATGGATGTACAACGATAATGACCCCAATTACAATTAAGCATCTTTCATGCTAATTTATTTATTTGCGAGCGCTTTAATTAATTCTCATTCGGTCCAATTGATGATGCTGCTGCTGCTGCTGCTGCTGCGAGCTTTCTATTCTCTCAGCAAGCGCACAATGAGCATTTTCATGTTGGATATAATAGTAGTAAGTAAAACAAAAACGGTTATGTGCTGTTGTTTTTGTCATAAACACTCCACTGGATTTGTGATCGTTTGGGGTGTTATTGGTTTATATGTCTGTATTATGTATTTTTGTCCTGTCTCATATACAGGGTGCTTTATTAATAAAAGTTTTATTTTTTTATTCTAAAAAATAATTATAAATAAAAGTCTAATAATTTTACTTATTTGTGCAAAAATAATAAATTTTTCAAAAGCAATTTTTATATTTTTTGTTGTTATATAATAATAAATATAATTTGTAAATTAACATTAATACTTCATTGTAATTATTAAAAATAAAATAAATTGCTTAAAAAAATCTATTTCAACACATTTTTACCAAATATATTGAATTATTTGCAGTATCCTGTATAATTATTACATTTAGAGGGATGGGGAAAGATTCCCCTGTGCTTGACAATCATTGAAATAAAGCCTCGTTATCGCCGCCGTTATAGCTACTCGGCATTAATTTAGCCAACTATTAATAGGCACCTTTACGACAAATATAAATAACGAAGACAGCAGAAGCGGTGAGCAAAGGCAAAGATCGTTCTGGAAGGAAATCGGGAGCATTGTGGCAAATAAAATATTTGAGCCGTTGAGCGAAGATGCCGCTCCTCTCGCCGATAGATTCAGTAACGTATTCGGGGGCCGATGCGTTGCGGTGACCGTTTGAAAATTGCAATTTCGTTTCAAGATCAAAGTTGGTTCCGGTTGAGCGGACACTTTGTCCGCCACTGTTGTACGACATTTCGCGCTGCCCCCGGCCGGAGCAGCGGAGCCGCCGCCTGCGGTGTGTGCATTCCAGACCTCTCATCGAATTATTCCCCGAATAACTGAATTCGCCCGAATATTTCCGAATCAAATATGTTGGATGTGTACATTTAATATATCAGTATCGAAGAGAGAAGAGAGGAGAAAGAAGAAAAGGGCACTCGAGGTGCACATACGAAACGATTATCGGAAAGTTGTATTTTAAGTCATCCGCTTTTCCATTCGACGAAGCCTGCTGTCTGTGTTGTATGATGGGCCAAAACAACACTTATGACATTAGTGGCCCAACTCGATACTAATAATAAGTCGAAGCAAGCGAGTATACTTTGCCAATTTCCTTAACTACCCCATTTTCTTAATATACATCTGTCGTCCTTGTCTGTCGCAGCAGTTTTAAAGAAGCAGCATATCTCTCGTGGAAGCGCTGCTAATATCTTTGAACGTTCTTAATAAGCCAACTTTTCCGCATTTCTCTTCGCCCGCCGACTTGTTATTTCTGTTTTCTTTCATTTCGCCGGACTATCCATAATACTTTGCCCACTATGCTCTCGCAACTTCTTCGTTAAAACTAATTGCGTAGCGACCGACCGGCTAATTCATTCCGTTGTCTCCTGCCTCGGACCGAAACACAAACAAGCAAACTTTTTCCGCCAGATTTTCGTCGTATCGAGATCCCTGATCCTTTTCAAACGGTAAATACTTTGTCTTGGAGAATTTACACTTTGACCTCGGATTTATTATCAGGTGTCTTTATTGCATCGTTAATTACACCAGTAATTTCTGTCTTTAGTCTTATCATATATTAATGGCTGGTTCTTTCCTCAAGAGGCAGTTTACTAATTTTTTCTCTTTTAACGGACATTATTATTTATATCTTAGAATGCCCATTTAGCAAACTTTCATTTACTTAACTTTTTCTATTGTTTAAAAAAAAATTAAACATATAAATGACTCCATTTACCAGCATTTTGATTTCCATTTTAATTCAATTATTTTAACATTGGAAATCCATTAGAAATATGAATTTTTCAACTTCACTTTTAAAGAAATTTCTCTGGATAAAAAGCATAAAGGGGAGAACATAGATATTGGGAGCACCAAAAAAGATTTCTTCTCCATTCTAAGAAAAAATCCAAAAAAGGTAAAAACTCCATGGAAAAGTCGAAAGTTAAACTCATTTCAGGTTAAATTGAAGCATTTGAAAAATTGAATTTATTACCGATTGTTATAGAAATTAATTAAAAAGAAAATACTAAAGAAGGCTATAAAATGAATCAAAATTTTAATTGAGTTTAAAAACTTCTGTTCCAAATTATAGATTTTTATAGAAATTATTAGGAAAGAAAATATTAAAGAGAGCCCTAAAATTAATTAAATTCAGCCTGTTTCTATCCCTTAAGGCTATTCTTTAAGGGTATTTTTTACCCTTTTTTTTAATAAATTGAAATTGACATTAAAAACTTGCAAACAAAATCTTGTTTACTTACTTATATTTTGTCGTACCTAAAAATAAAGCTAGGATTATTTAAATAAAGAGCCAGCAAATACGATCAAACAGATTTATCGCAAACGCAAAATATATAGTAACAGCCCTTAAGTAAGCAGTCATTGAGTGAGCATAGTTACGAGGTCAGTAACACTTTCATACATGTTCCTCTCAAAGCAAACACAAAAGCAGCAAACGAGAATCATTTTCAATCACAGTTGCAGTATGCAAATTAAGATTGCGCCCACTCGTCTTGGCAAATATTTCCCGACGCATATTTGCCCAGTGTTGCGTGCCTGCACAGACGTTTAGCAATTTTTAATGAGCTATTAGCGAGCTTTTTAATTACACAGTGCTCTTAGGTGTTGTCTTGTCCACTTTAAGCGTCCATGTGGTTGTGGTTGATTAGATCGTAAACGCGTTATCGATACATAAATGCTAATTTTATTATTAATTGCCTTGCTTGAACTTTATTTAATTCGATATTTGCATTTCATATTTAAATTTCTCACGTAATTTTATCTCTAAGTAAAGACAGTATGTTTTAATTGTGTTGCTTGTTGCATTTATTTTATTGTCTTTTTAATGGACTTGTTTTTGTTGCAGAATTTCTATTGTCCGAGTTTTAACGTTTTAAAACTTTAAATCACTTTAAAGTGAGAATTTTTATTTGATTTTTTTAATTTGTTTTCTTTTTAAGTTTTAAGTGTTTAAGTTTGCAAATTATTTGAAATAATTACGTAATGATTAAATATTCAGTTTTAAATTTATCTGCGAAAGATAAATAGTTTTCCATTTTAAATAAAATTAATCTTAGATAGCGAACACCCGAAGCAATTTATCAACAAAATCAATATTTGTATCCAGCGAGAGATAATTAAAAATAAATTACACGCAGAGAAAAGTGGCGTAGGCAAAAGTAAAGCAATAACTTTGTTGAAGAAATTACCATAAACTCCTGCGAGGTATGCACCGAAAATTTATCTGTAAATTGATTTTATTACAATAAAGTAAAAGTAATAAAGATTGAATAAGACAATAGACGCCCACGCGCAACCGAGTCCTCTTTCATCCACATCTTCGTATTCGTCTCTTGTTCTTCTTCTTTCGTTTAATGCCCTTTGGATGGGCATAAGTTGTGGTGTGGTTAGTCTCTCTTATTCGGTTGGCTGGGCGAAGAGCAAGAAGAGCAAGAAGAGCAATGCGCGCAATTCACTAACTAAAGACAAGAAAACACAGGTGCGCTCGGAGCGGTGCTAGAGGTCCGTAGGTGTACTAAATAGTCTCGCTCGGATTCAAATCGCTTGCCTTTTTACTCTTCTTATTTTTGATCCTCTCCTCATTGTGTCGGGACATTAGCTCTAGATGCTATCGGGACACCAGTGGGCTTGATATTAATTTAATGTTTAGCTCGCGCCGAACAATTCCACTCAGGAATTGTCTCGGATTAAACAATATACGAGATTGGCCTCATTATGCACCCTCTTCTTCTTCTTCTTCTTCTTCTTCTTCAACTTCTTCGTTTTCTTCATTTCGATCTTTGCTCTTTTGGTTTTTTTCTTCTCGCTTTTTTAAATGTTTATATTTTGTTTGTGTTTTTGTTTTCTGCGTAGATTTAGTAATTCCAAATTTTCTCTTTTTTTTCATTATTAAGTGAGTTGAAAATGTCCTATCTCTGTTCCAAATTAAGGTATATAAATTCATATTACTTTAATGAATTTTATTGAAACGTGGAAAAAAAATTATTTGACAAAAATTTGATTTCTATTAAAGATTACACTGGTTAACAAAATTAAACTTTTTTTTGTCAGACGAAAACTTACCATTACAAAATCAAAAGCTTTTTGTTCCGTAAAATTCAATTAAGCTATGGAAAATTTGATAAATTAATTAGATATAGGTAGTATTTTAAAATATCTATTCAGAACAATGACTTCTTTTTTCCTATCTCTAATAGTTTTCTTGGAATTAATAATCAAAGCTTTTTCTGTATCAAATGATTTTCTTAGATTAAAACAAAAATCGTCGATTTTTCAGGATAATTCGGGATCCAGGATACTTATCCGATTTTTGTGAACCGGTATAAGTTGGGCGTAAAATTCTGCCCATTTTGATCCATTTTACTGAATCTCTATCTTTAAAACTGCAGAAGTTACCTATATACGGGCTGAGAAAATGGCCTTAAAGCTGTCACAAAAAAATAAAAATAAAATAACTGAACATGACTGGAACAAAGCATTTTTTTTTAATGAAGATGGGTCAACAAACAAGATCTTTACAAAGTTCATGCGACCAAAATATTGTTGACCAGTATGACTTTATTCATATAAAGTGACCTAGATGACTTAAACAAAAATAATTTTTCAGAAAATCCTATTGTTTCACCCTTCAAAACTTTAATAATAAAAATAGTTGAGTTCAAGCAGCACTAAATACTTAACCGATGCCAAGTTTCCATTCGGTATTACATAGTTTTTATTATTCTGATAAATTGTATCTAATGATTGGACAAATTTGAAATCCAGTTTTTTCGTTATAAATTGAATTATCAGTAATCTCACTTTAAAAGTGGTTTCGGTAGCCGGAAAAAACTGTACTCTTTGTGACAAATTTCCACCAAATTCGACGTTAACGATTCGAAGAAGGCGCAGAGACCAGAGGAGAAGAAGAAGAAGAAGAAGAAGCAACAGGCAGGAGGAGAACGAAGAGATGCGTGCGGATAGGAAGGGACTAACGCGCAACATAAAGGGTTACATCCTGTCTAGCCTGTCTGAATTAAATCTCCGAATGATGATAACGAGTTCTCATTCACAATTCCTCGCTTGCCATGTTGTATACTTTTGTATAATTGTTCATTATTTCACCGAGGACATACTTATATGTGGACAAAAAGAGGTAAAAAGAGAGGCAGACGCAGGCAGCAACAAAGGTATAATTGTGTTGTCCATTTGCATTTATATTCTATAAAAGTACTCGGCGTCGATAAACATCAGTTAAACACGGTAGAGACAGTACGAGCATTAAAAAACTATGTCCGCGCGTTTATTTTTAATACTCCGAAGAATATTATGTACACTTTTCTCCTCTCCGTCTCATTCACTTCTTGCGTTTCTCGGTTTCTCTGAAAAAGCTCCTTGCTGCCACTACTCCTTTCGGGCACCTTCTTATTCTTATTCCTCGAATGGCGGAGACTTAATAAAGTAACCCTCATATTATTATAACGCACACCGAAAACAAAGTGAAAATGTCCAATTTGAATATTAAGTGTCGCACGTGTTGTTTCTTCTCTTCTTTGTATACTTTTTACGTATATTTATTCGTTCGTCCTTTTAATTCTGATGAAATTTCATTTGTGATTCTATCGCCGCATTAAAATTACTTTAATGCGAGGAATTGCCAAGTAAATAAAACGATTACTTATTGCTGCCTTTTGCTTCATTTACATAGATCGCTAATTAAGATGGACGTGAAACGACTGTGAAAATCTCTATATAATCTTAATTATTTTATTTCTTCATCTTCCTTACTACACTATACTCGTAGTATAGTAGAATATAATAATATATACTTGCTCACTTTATTGTTGTTAATTTTTTATACTGTCTCTGAATTAATTCGTATAAACTTGCGACAAACAAGTGCTTTCATAAATATGCATTTTCGTTTTAATTTAAATTTTCAATTCGAACGAGCAGAACATAATTTAAAATTTTTAGAAAACATTAAATTCAAATAAGTGCTTAAACATGACGGTTATAGTAGAGAATAAAGTGAAATAAAATGTTTTTTGCAAAGAAAATTCATATACCTATAGGAGGAATCTCAAAGAGAGCATAATAATCATTATAATAAATTCTTCTTCGATATTTAAAAGGAGCAGAGCAACGGCTGAAAAAGGAACGTGAGGAAATTGCGCGCGATCGCTCGTGGCGAAAATCCTTTTTTGCACTCAAAGAGGAGAAATTACAACTTAGCGGATTGCTATGCATTCCACTGATAAAGTACTAATTATAATTTGCGAGGGGCAAAGTATGCGTTTATTTTAATGTGCCTTTATAAGCGTCTGTGTGTGTGTGTGTGTGTGTGTGTGAGTATAGATGTACACTCTTTGCGGTGCCCTGATCATGTTATAATATTGTACGCAGCAGAAATATGGGTAATTACATGGAATTTAGTTCTCTCTCTCGCTGAAGATGCGCCTGTTCACGTACAGAACACAAAGATGCGATATGATTTCGAAATGGGTCTAATGATGGTCTCGATCGATAAATATAGTCCTTAGATTATCGATGTAATATGGCAATTGTGGTCTTTTTATTTGCACCATTTTACGATTTTTGCACTCTTCGTTTTTTAGTCGAGAAGCATGTTTTTGCTCAGCGACTATAAGTGTGGGCTTAATTTATGGCAATTTGTGTAATAAAACGTTTGTAGAAGTTTTTTCAAAAGAGATTGTTTATAGGAAATAATTGAATTTGCATTTACAAAACGTATTTGTCATACTGATTAAAGTTTAAAGTGTAGCCAGTATAGCGTCAACAGTATTTTTGGTTTTGTGGTTTTTTTCGTTTTTTTTCTTAAAATATGCTATAAATTTTTAGATTAGTATTTGTTGTAAATGTTAACAGCTATATTTTACATTTATATCTAATAATGAGATTAAAAATCTTGTAATTTTAATAATGTTATTGACCTTTGAAGTTTCTAAATAAAAATTTCACATGTTGTTTTACTTCTATACTTTCTAGTTGGAATAAATTTTATGTAGAAGCATCGCAATGAGTCCAGGATCCTACCCTTAAACTGATTTTATATTAAAGTTTAAATTAATTTGATTATTATAATAATGTAAAAAAAAATTCCCTTTATTTTTCAGTTATTAAGCAGATTTTGCCTAATTTTGGGTTTATCCCAACAAAAAAAGGAGATCAGTTTAAAAATACTAAGCTCTTTTTATAATAAAATTTTATTTTCTTATTTTTAACAAACATTTTGGGAAATTATTAATAGAAAGTCTGAAATATCATGAAATAATCAGCTTTAAAAATGATAAAGAATTTGCAAAATTCCAAGTTTTGAAAAAAAAATGTAATTGGGAAGGATTGGTAAAAAAGTTAAAAATAATTTATTCTGCAAAAAGTTTATTTTTTTGATTTTCTTCAGAGGAACCAAAATTTAAAGTAAAAATGAGGCATTTCAATTGAAATAACATTATTAGTAAAAACTTCTAAAATAATACTGAGTGCGTCATGAAATACTTTTCGAAGATTGAAATTCTTAAATGGGCCATTTATCATTAACAATGAGGTTTGCATATTTTTATAGTAATAATCCATAAAATAAATTAAAAAAAAAGATAAAATGAACTTTTATTTATTTTATAAAAATCAGTTGATAAATGAAATTTAAAAAAAAACTCAGGGGTGGAAAATCATTGTCACCATCAAGTTTAAGTGAGAATCTTCTATATTTGTAAATGTAAGAATTGGATAGTAAAAATAGTTTTGAGCGGAATAAAACGAACTAACCGATCTGTAAGATTGATAAGTGGATATGGGATATGGTCGATGTTCGATGTTGATGCGAAATTGTGCATGGTTGTTTAAACCCCGTAATGCGCATATTAGCACGCAGAGAGATGCAAATCGTGAAATGACTTAATGCTAAAACAACTTAACGTTAATAATGATGACAATGAAGAAATGCAATGTGCATCATGCAACAATAAGCAACTAGACTCGTAATACATAGTCTATATACGAACTTATTCAATAACAACACTAATTCAAATTACTATCTAACAATATAATAGTATCGCATGCAGTAATGATAAATTACTTCTGCCAATTGATGTTTATTATTTCCATCAACAACTTTATGCATGTAGATGATGTGTATGCGATGGGGGCATTAAATGCGCTCATCTTTTCCACCGTTTTCTCTTTTTTCGGTTTTAAATCGTTAACTGTTTTGATAACATTTTTCTTTTACAATTCCCATTTACTTCTAAATGTTTTTATTGTTCTGCAAATTTGAAATGTTAGGAAGCAAAATACTAATCAACTGCATTACCGGTGAGTATTTGACAACATTGCAATAATAATGTGTGCCTAGTAAAGTGCCAGAAATACTGCGCTAATATAAATGTAAAAGCGTTTATATGCCTTTTGAGTGGTGCGTACAGATGGGCGCGAATAAAAACTGGAAACGTACGAATCAATATGGTAATCAAGATAATATAAATACACTCACCTGGATACTTACACGACTTTTGTTAATTGGTCTCTCGTAACATCTCGATAACATCCAACGGAGAATCGCTTTTATTTGCATTCCTGCGTAATATTTGTTGCTATAAATTTTCATTTTTGCTTTTATATTATTATCGACAATGTACCATTCTACAACGAATGAATACTGAATTTAAAAAAAAGCTCATTTTATGAGGACTTTTTTACATTTATTAATTTATTAATTTCTTTGATATTGCTCAAATTCAATAAAGCATTCCGATTTCGATAAGAATTTTTTTTTTTTTATAAATATAAATTTATGAATCTTTCCCAAATAACCTAGACTAACCCTTAAAATTTTCTTCTTTAAAATTTGTGTTACATTATATGTTCAAAAAATTAAAGAAATACTTTTTTGAAAATTTTGTTTTCAACCCTTGAACCTTTAACGTAATTTGTATTTTTTGCATTTATGTGGCAGCAGACTATTATTTAAAATGTTGAATTTATAGACATCCTAATAAAGAAACAAAAAGGGGGTTCCATGCATTTGATCATACGTCTTTGACAATGAATTAGGAAACGGATTTTCTTCAGTTTGCTAAAATTTTTGATAATTACAATGTTATAAATTATGTCAAAATTTTCAAATTTTCAAGACAGAAATGAATTTACTTTGAAAAGAAAATCCGCAGAGGAAAAAGGAATAAGCATTGTTCTATCTTATAGATATTTTAGTAGAATACCGATTGAATTAATTACGAAACCTGCAGCGCAATAAAACAATAAAAACGACCTTTCGGAGATATAAAATATTGAACTTATGGGCATCCTAATGAAGAAATAAAAAGAGGGTTCAATTATTTTGATCTCATGTGCAAAAGCTTCAATAATAGATTACGAATCGGCTTTAGAAACGAATTTTCTTCAGTTTGCAGAAGTTATTAATAATTACAATCCTTTAAATCACCTCAAAATGTACAAATTTACCTTGACAAAAAAAAAATTCTTTGAAAAGAATAACCGCAGATGGAAAACGGAAAAACCTTTGTCATCTAACATCTTAGTAGTGTATACCGATTGAATTAATTACGAAACCTGCGAGTACATTTTCCAGCGCAAAAAACAATAAAAAAGCGACCTTTCTGAGAAGTGAGCAACTAGCTAAATCCCAAGTTGTTATTCTTGTTGTCTTCGTACCTCTATATGCCTCTATTTTATGCGTACGCTATGAAGTTGCTAGATGTAGTAGTACAGAAAGAAAGAAAGGTAACATGAACGTAATAAAGCAAAGGTACGTGTTTTACATATGTTCACTTTTAATTGTCTAAATATGATGATGATACCGACTAAGGATTTCAGCTTAGAGATAATAACGTGAAAGATCGCCTTCTTATTATTACGTACGATGATTTCACGTTGAATGTATAAAAGAGCAGCAGGAGCAAGTAGGTAGCACACTGGCACTCAGATGCGGAGAATAAGAAGTAAAGTATATTACATAGTCGCGCGTTGTGTATGAAAACGTGTGCAAGTTGAAAAGCGGTTTTCTTTGTTGAGTCGTTAACCCGGCTGCCATCTTTTCCAGATTTTTTCTAATTGCCGCTCGTCCACTTATGAACAATAGTTAGTTATAACTTGTTTATAACTCCACTTGCACACTCGGGTCTGACCCTCGAAGAACGTGGTCGCTAAATAAACGAGATAAGGATGTAAATATGCAGGTGATGACGAACCGTCGCTGCTGCTGCTGCTGCTGCTGCTGCTGCCGCTTCTTCTTCTTCTGCTTCTTCGTCGTCGTCGTCGTCCTCTGCAATGCACATGCATACCGAACATACAGAGGTATACGTTCAACATTCAGATGGATGCCATTTACATAATTTACAATATTCGCTCGCATTATGACCCATCGCATCAATGAATCTTGCGCTTCTTTGTTTCGCTTTCGAATGGCTTATAAAATGGTTTCCGCTGGTTTCAACTCCAAGGGTTGAATTCAATCAGTTTTGTATTTTGCGCACAAATTGAGATTTTCTTGTGTTACTCTTTTCGAAATGCTTCTATCTTGAATAAAAGAGTTTGTAAGGATGCTGAATTGTTTTGAATTTTCATCCTTTTTCTTTTCATTTTATATTTATGTGTAAAATAGAACTCAAGAAAAAGTCAAATTAATAATTCTCAAAGAAATATAAAACTTTTAAACATTATTTCTTTAAAAATTTAATAAAAAATAAATTCATTTTCAAAATTAAAAAAAAAAACGAAAAAGCGAAGTCAATGGATGTTACCATTAAAAGACATAATTCTGAATAAGGAAGGGTTAAATAAGTGTTTCCTATAGAAAATGCTCTTTTATTGTTGCTTTTCTAAAGTGATCAAATACCAACGACTCAACTTTATGGCTGATCTAAATTATAACAGGCTATAAACATTACAAAAAAAAGGAAAAAAGAAAACAAGTAAAATAGCAACGCCTGATATTATTATAGGTAACGCAACAATGAAAAGGAACTAGGAAGTACGTTAATGTATTGAACGTAATAGTGGTCGTTAATAGTAAAATATTTGCTACTTTTATTTTATTTCCCCAAAAAACTGAATAGTTTTCCACTTCATGCGGCGAGCTTTACGAGCTTTATTATCATAAATTGTTGTGTGTATGTTAGGCAACCCAAATTTGCTCTGGAAAACTATCGAGTTTTCTTTAGTTTTCCTTTAATTATTTCGGAATTGGATGGTAATTTATAATGAGTTTTTATCTATAATTGATTGTAATTTCAAAACATTGGAAAATATTGTAGTTTTTTACGTAATTTCTTTAAAATAATAATTTTTGTTGTTGATTTGAAACATAACCTACTTCAATTGCAAAACCACCCCTATTTCAACCCCTACAAATAGTGTTAAATAATCTAGCAACAAATAGAAATGTGTAAATTTTATCTGTTATCCCGATATTGTTTTGATGAAAGTAAAAGTAATCGGTTCCTAAATTGTGGTTTCTTTAAGTTTACTTGTAAGTATTTTGTTTGAAGAAATATGTGATAATTTAATTAATTAATTTATTCTTTTTGTTTTTAGGACACATGTTTAAGCAGCAATAAACATATAAAAAATTAATATTTAATTTAAAGTATTTTGCTTATTGATGAAATGTGCAAAACTAAAACTGAAGCAGTCTTCGAAGAAGCTGTTGCATCGAATTGATAAATCAAACAAAGAAAATTTTATTGCACAGATTCAAGTAGATAAATTGCTTTTTTGGGGTAGTTTAATAATTTGTCCTTTATTTCTGGCAATATTGAAGTAGAAATCAGCATTATTTAGGTAATTATATTTTCAAAATTATTTTTATACATTTTTTCTTGAAAATTCATTAATTTCCATTGAAAAAACATGCTCAATACAAATACACAAAAGAAAATAACAAAATTAATTGAATTTAGTTGATTTATATTAAAAAACAATCAAAAAAACAAATACAAGCTATTAAAATTTGACAAACCAAACCAACAAACAAACAATGGACATATTTTATTTATTAATCCTTTTGACCTGTTTGTTAGATGGGCATAAAAAAGAATAGAAGACACAGACTAATAAAAATGTAAAAAGTTATCGTAAATTACATCTTTTATAAGGAGTCGCATAATTCGCTTTTTATAATTCTCAATTAACTCCTCCGAGAAATGTCTTCTTCGTTCGTACGATATAAGTCGGCGTTATGTATGCGTTTATGTGCTGTACCATTATTATTGATGCTGAGCATCTCGCACGAAAATATTTATAGTTGTTTGGATAATTTATGAATACACGGTTCAATATTTCGTGTTCGGGTCGGATTATTAATGAAATTAGTCGCTCCGGGTGAACGGCTTGATTAATCTCGAGGCGCGCCTCAAGATTTGTTGAAAAGTGTCCGAGAAAGTGTATAAGACCATCGGAATCCGCTCTGTCCTCTTTTTCAGTGTCGATTTTATTCGACCGAAAGTTTATTCTTTCAACGAGCTTCATATTGTACGCTATTATTATTGTTCGCACTTTGCAATCTTCAAACAATATACAGGATGATGCATTTTCCAAGAATTTATACTTTAAATTAATAAATTTAAGTGCCTACAATATTTTTAAAGTAATAAATAAAACATAATTAAAGGAGAAAAGTAGCTGAAGAACTCAATCTGGAATTAAGACTACAAAATAAATCAAATCAAACTGAAAAGTAGTAAATAAATAAATTAATTAAGAAATTTCAATAATATCATGAAACTCCTGCATTAACGATCGCGAAATAAAATTTAAAGGAGGCACACTGTATGAAAAAATCACACGGGGCGAGAAATATGCGAACAAGTCTTAACTCGCAGACGAAGCGTATTAATTAAAGCGATGCGAATGGCAATTTCGGAATTCGTATTTGCAATCGGAATATGCCAATATACACACAATTGCCGTCTTCTCTAAACACATACACAAGTGCACACACACGCACACACATGCTGAGATGTTGGGGCACACATAAACGGCCCAATGATGGAGTGCGCGATATGGTGGGATATCTTAAAGTCGCAGCAGGATGAGAAATATTCTGTTCGACTGCAATCGAAGCGAGATTTGAATAGCTAAGCCGAGCTAAGGTTGTTGTGCGGCAGCACAGCGAAATCCTGCAGGATTCGAACGTCCTTTCCGCCAACGAACGAATTGTTCCAATGGACCACTCATCTATCTGTCCCTCTAGCGACGGAATCGAATTTGAAATTACTTTAATTCACAGGGGAGGAGAGACTCGAGGATTTTTTCCTCTGCGCGCGCGATTGTTCAACCAAAGGATACTTTTCCTCTCTCTCCCTCTTTCTGCCATTTTTCCCTTGCCCTCTCTCTCTCTCTCTCTCTCCATTTCTCCTTCGCTCAAATACACAAGTTTTCTTTTTTACACTTTTCCAGAGATAGATCTGTGTGTACGCGCATATAAACATTTACCGAATGTGGATGTTTGCTGTACATGTATTTGTGCACATGTGTGTGTGTGTGTGTTAATGTCACCCGAAAAACTAAAATCCCATTTTAAAACGAAGGTATCGATTCGGAGGGGCTGCGGGGTTGGAAAACAGTTCAACTACGAAGACGGACGCGAAATTGCATTATTGCCCCTATGCAGAAGAGCGCCCTTTTATCGATTTTTTATATGCTCATGTGTGGACTCGGTACTCACACTCAAATTATAACGGCCTTTAACGACGTTCAAATTTTTCCACAGAACCAATCCTTTTTCTTGGCATTTCTTTGTTATTTCTTTCAAAATTAAAAATTTCCCCAATCAAAGTTTTTTTCTTCTTAGAAAATTGTCCTTTAAATTGAAAAAAAAATAAAGAAACTAAGTATGTAATATTTTATAACAGTGGTTCATAAAATGCCAAGATTTCCAGGGGTTTTCGGAATAATTACACGCGAGCAGGAGAAGTCGTAAAGCGCGCGCGAGAGGTTCGTTATGATTCGTGTGCACAGCGGTGATGGTAATTCGGATCACGGGGGAAATTAACCCGCTAACTAAGCAGACATACTCATGAATATGCACCATCGTCGTCATCGGGCGGAAATGAGAGATGAAATGGTTTGTGTTGAAATTCGAGCCGAATTACATCAGCGAATATGCGATTTGAATAATAATTAATGCGACGCAGGGTGCTAATTCGCGTGCACACCATGTACGAGATGCGACTCTATACTAAATGATGCTGCCCGCCCTCACTCCCCGCCGGTTATCTATAACTTGCTTTATGCTCTTTCTCTCGCTTGCAATGCTCTCTTTGCACCACCATTGCGGATGCCGTATTAACGAGCTCTGATGAACGATCGTTCTGCGCGTAATTAACAAAGAGACTGCGTATGTATAGACACACAACTAATGTGCGCCCAATTGAATCATATATTCGGTCGCAATTGTTCAAAGTTCAATGTAAATTACCCCATTTGCATATATAATTACGCACAAAGGGTCTCAATATATGGATATGAATGTGTGTGTTTGTGTGTGTGTGTGCGAGGCAGATGAGGAGACGACAGCAAAAAAGCAGTGTAAAGCTCAAAGGATCCATAATAAGACAACTAACCGGATGACCATCGTTCGCATCAATTGGACCCTTAATTCGCCCATTCGACTCTCCACTCTTTGCTCACAATTAATTAAAGTGGCCGAAAAACGTATAAAAACAAATCGTGGCTCGCTTCCGAAAGCTCTCTTTTGATGATCTCGATTGTTTTCGTTATGTGTTGAGCGCACTTCGAGTGCTTGGCTTGTCATCCAAAGAGGGGTTGCTTTTTATTTAATTGTTATTATCTTTTAAATACAATGCGCAGCGTTTCAATGGCTAAATTCTGTCTTTATCTATATTAATTGGCCGATTATATAAAAACAAAAACAAAAGTATTAAATTTTCAATGCCTGTATCTATGCTTAAAAAGTTATTTTTCCTTATTAAAAAAATATTACATTTAGAGATTACTATTGCAAGCATAATCTGCATATTTCTAATTAACCGAAGTGCTGAAATTGAATGAAAAACAAAAGCAATCGTTGCGAGAAAATAAAAACGCACACACACACAGAACCCAATACGAAATAGTAGTCCTTAAAGAACCCCTTTTGAAGCTTTAGAATCTCATTAATCGGCACTCGGAGCCGTGTTCCGTATTTGTGTGATAAGAGAGAGAGTATAGCTTTGAAATCGTCTTCCATATGAATTGTCTGCCTTTCTATCGACTCTATTTGCATGTAGGCCCTACAAATGAGAACCTGATAACGCGCGCAAAGAAAGCGTTATAAAAAGAAATTCGATAATGGCGTCTTACGTAACACGCCGGCACACACGAGGATAACCATACATGTGCACACACACACACACACGCATGAATATATGGGTAAATGCGGATGGATGTAATCAAACACAGAAGACGGAAAAGCCAAAAATGTATAATAAAAAGTGTGTGTGTGTTGTCACTTGCCCATGCACCGTGAACAACAACAATTAACAAAACTGTTGTATAAGCAATTATGTTAATGGGTTTCTTCAATTTACAAAGCGGAAAATCGTTGTCCTGATGTGCGTCCGGTTTCGTTAACTATGCTAAACGTTCGGCTACGTGCTGACTAAACTACGATTAACACTTTTCTTATCAAACGAACAGATCTCTATTTCGAATGTCCGTTCTTTAAATTTATACCCGTCATTTGTTCTGCTTGTGTGTGTTTCTTTCCCCTGCCTGTCTTTTTTACATGTTTTTTATTATTATCACATCGGAGCTTTTTAAATTTACTACTTTGTACACTTTTACAATAACTGAATGTAATTATAGAGACATTAATTACAAAATACCTATACGAATTAGTTACGTTTGAATGAATTTCCCAGGTTTTTCCACAAGTATATTTTCTACATGTATATTTATGTGTACGCCTTTTAAGGAGTTTTGCATTAGACAACATATACACAAACACACAGAAACACACATAAAGAGTGTATGTAAATGGCGAGTGGAGAGAGAAGCTCTCAGTTTTAAAGATCGATGCAAAGCAGCCACGGGGCAGCTCGTTACCATGGAGATGTGATGAAGCGACTTCTTCTTTTTAACCTTCTTCGTTCGTGTGTCCACCGGCGGGGGTGGTAACGGGCGGCCGCTCATATGGGGGTCGTCATCGGGCGGCGGCGCATCTATATGCATACCGCGACACTCTTCCACTTCGTCTTAATATTTCTCCTCGCTTCTCCTATACTACTATACGTACCGCACCGCGTTCTCTTTTCCCCTCGCTGTGTTTCGCCATCCCTTCGGCCACTTTGCTCATCTAAAATGAATACAAATTAAAAATTTCAGCTCGATTTATGGCTCGCGATCAACTTTATAGGTGCGCGCTTGTTAGTTATACGGCCGACGAGGAATAAGAGCTTTTATGGTTCGAGTGCATTAAATTGCTATAAAACGGCAATTGTGCATTTTCCTTTTTCTTAGGATTCTGTTTTGAATTTTTAACCATCAAAAATTCAAATTTTTATTTTAATTCTACTTAAATATAGGCATTTAATCAAAATGAATGTCTAAAATTAACGGAGGCGGATTTTTTTTATTTTTTCACTAAAAATGGGTGGTTTTCTTGGTAAATTGGGTATTTTGAGAAGAAAAAATATAATTTCTTTTAACAAAATACAATAGATACATTTGTATTAATGAATTGTTTAGTTTTATTGAGTCCGGTTTAACACCAAAATTATAAATTTTAGTGTTTTAAACACGTAAAAAGTAACTATAGTGTTAACAAAGAAGCTTTTATTGATTGTGCAAATGAAAAAAACTTGAAAAAGCTACTTTTTATAGTTTTATAGAAATAGAAATTAATGTATTTAAATAATAAACCAAATTAATAAAAAGAAAACACAATAAAAATACTTTTCTATTTATTTAGTTAACTCTCATTTTGACTAACTGCAAGAAAAAATAAACCATAAGCTCTTAATCAAGAAATAATCAGAGGGTACTTTATAAAATCAAAACGTTGGTGTGACAGTGTAATTACAAACAGTTAAAACACAGAATTAAGTCATTAAAGCATGAAGTAGTCGGTGTGCGTCAAGTGTTTTAATTAATTTGCAAAGCCCCGACTTAGCAATGTTAAGCACCCTCAAAGAGCGCCGGGACGCCCTTACAAAGCACCATTTTATGTAGATGTAACCGCTCGCAGCTATAGCGGCCCATTTTTATCGTGCGATGTCTCGGAAGAATATTCTTCGGGAGAAAAAAAAATCTAATTTGAAGGTGTCAAAGAAAATCCATTTTGCCCTTATGTATGCATAAGATAGATATCGAGCTCGAGTGGTCAAGTTGACCATCTGAATATTACTTGTAAATTGGCGACGAATGCGCGTAAAGGTAAATCTCCACTCTTGCGGCAAGCAATGTCTGTAGGGGTAATATTTCAAATATTTTTATCAACGGATTTGCCTCCACTTCCCGAAATTGTCCTTAATGCATGAAGCAAACTCGAATCGAAAGATTCACAAGCGCAGTCCAACTGAGCGAATGTATTATTATGCATGTATTTTCTCTATCCTGATGGGCGTTATATGTATGGAAATAAGGAATTGATGAAAGACGGGCGAGGATTTATATCTGACCACATTTACAATTCGCGTCACCTCAGATATTATATTAGATACAATCCATCCATTTTCCCTCAGCGTGCGGCTTACTCTCGCCGCTTGTCCTCGCCTAATCAATACCACCTACTATAGCATACGAGGAACTACAAGGGCACATTTGCAAGGGATGCATTGCAATTCGATGGGACGTTTTGTGTGTAGGAATACGGAGACCAGGTGATCGGGGGCCGTAAAAATTCCTCGCCTTGTTTTCGGTCTCTCAATTTTTTTCTTTCGTTCTTGCGAGGGCTATACGCACTCTTTAAGTCGCTTCACATAAATTTCGTTTGAGAAACGGACATATGTCAACGACGCTTCTTGCAAGAATGGTGCGCTTCGCAACTGTTACCGAAATATTGGGTAACTCTGTTCGAAATCGTTTAAAACGGCTCGCAACGGTTTTTAAATTAACATTTTCATTATTTCATTGAAAATTTTCAAATTGCTTTAATTAAATATAATTAAAATAAAAATTCATTTTATCAACTAAATTTTTTTTAAATTTAATATTACTTATTTAATTTATTAAAATAATTAAGAATTATTAAAATGTACTTTTATTTTGATTACTTGATTGAGGTGTCGCTATGGACAATTTAAAATTTAAAAAGCCTACATTGCGCAGGTGGAGGTTAATTAAATTACGGAAAAATAATAAACGGTTCGCGGCGTGATTAATTGAAGCACGAAAAGGCACGTTAAACAATTTGTAGCGTCGAGTGGGCTCCGTTTAAATTAATTACGGCTCACGCTGCTTTTGTTATTCGCAGCTTAACTCTCCGGGATTCGGTCAGTGCTGAATTAATCACCGCCACTGCAAGCACGCATCGGCTGTCAATCAACTTCATCCTTAGAGCACCTTCCAGTTTCTCTTGATTATGAAACTGGTGTGTTGCGCCCGTCCTTAAGGTACACGTTATTCCTCCATCCACATTTATTTATCTCCAAGAGATATCTAAAACAAACACGTAGCTATATGCCCACCTTTTCTCTGTTTGCGCCTCTTTCCAACTGTACACTTCCAGAATGGAAGCGCGAGATTAATATTTTCGGACACACTAATGGTGCACGTCACAGGCTATATATCACTTGTTTCAATCTAGAGCTCGTTTTATGTTTCCACCCCATCCACCCCTATTTTCTTGGCTTGCGAACAACCTCTTTGCTCCTCGCTAAAGTATCGTTTGCACAAACAGTCCGCCGGAATTTTGTTGATTTGCAAATATTAATAGAAGCGCATAAGTGGTCGGGGAATATTCTGCGGCACGTCGGACGGACCCCAAAGATGCCGCCTCCTTGTCCTTCGAGCAGCTTTCGATATATTTTTTGGCCGATGTGTGCGCGGTATATGTTTAGTCCGCTCGTAATTTATATTCACCATCTTGCCGTCGAAAGATTACTCTGGAATGGCATATAAATTCCCGTTATGCATACAGTGTCTAATGTTTACCCGGGAGCCGCCACCCCCGCAGCAACCTTTGGTCAAATTTTTCCGCTGCCGCTTTCGTCGTCTCCAACATGTGATGCGAACGGCGAGAGAGCACCAGCAGCAGCAACATCGAAAAAAACAACCACAAAGTCCATTTCGTGCGCTACTTTGCACAATTATGCCATTATCGTTATATGTGGATGAAGTATATCTATATAACGGAGAGACCATTCTAACGATTTGTTGACAAAACGTTCGGTTCGGTTAAGAGCTTGTTTAATTTGGTAAAATCATGGCCGAATCGGGGGAGCTTTTTTCTTCGCTCCATTAAGACTTATAATTAATGACTCGCCGATATAGCCGAATCACTCGCAAATATTATATTTACCTTTTGGGGGAGCAACTGGAAGACGGCGAGCTCGAGCACATCAGAAGCATGGCGAAAAAGAAAAAGAAAACAACGCGGAGGAACGTATCTTATACTTTTCTCGTTGGGCCGGTAATGAAAATTCAATATTTCCATTTTTCCAATTACCGCTAATGAAAATAAAGCGCTTTTTTCGCCTTCTCTGCACTGTCGATTCTTCTGTGTCATCGTCGTGCGGAAATATTTATAGCTTTTTTGTGTTTTTCGCGCGCGCCCGACGCGCTTCTCTTTTTCCTTTGTTTAATGCAATTAGGGTTTTGAGGCGAGGGGAAAATTAGCCGGATTTGCCTAATGTTCAAACTTCAAACAGGTTCTTTTTTTAACTACAAATAAGCAATTTCATTCTCTTTTATATTCTGTTTTGGGCATTTTTATTGAGGATGTTCCAACAACTTAAATTGGGTTTGGAA
The DNA here is from genome assembly GCA_030556065.1 of Holobus sp. GC000080. Taxonomy (NCBI): domain Eukaryota; kingdom Metazoa; phylum Arthropoda; class Insecta; order Coleoptera; family Staphylinidae; genus Holobus; species Holobus sp. GC000080. Next base: position 34,678 of record JASKGO010001263.1, read on the forward strand.
GTTGTTTATTATAGAATAAATTTGCTTTTAAGTTGGTAATTAAGGGTTGTATTTTCTTTTTCTTTGCTGATTGTATCTAATCAATACTATATTTTTCTGTTGTAATTGTAAATATTTCAGATTTGAAAAAAATTCTTATTTTTTTTAAATAAATCATTTTAATAAATCACTTAACATGTAATTAAATTTTATTTTCGAAAAACTTGAGATGAATAGTTGATCCAATTAAAAATTCAATGGAAGGCATCACATTGCTCTCGATATTTTTTTGCATGAATAACAAATATGTAATAATATAAAGTAAAGAGGCAGAAATCGTGATTTGCTGCGTTGGTTCGAGCTGTAAAATATCCGCAGATATAATAATGGAAAAATTCTTCGCGAGCACAGTTGAATGAGATAATAATTTCATATTATCGCCAGTGTAAGCAACGCTGTCAGAGTTTAATATATAGTTACAATAACTCAATCACGATTTACTTTTATGTGCATGTGTGTATATGTTCTGCAAAAGCTCCAGCTCTGCAGCACTGCGAAGAGAAGCAGCAGACGAAGAAGAATCGGACACTCGCAGAAACGCGCAGCGAGAGAGCGAAAGAGATGCACCGACCGAGTGCATCGGTGGGCAAAAATTTAATTCTCAGAAAGTAAAAACAAACACATTAAAAGTTCCTTAGTAAGTCACTTACGAGCATCGGTGTGCAGGGAAAAAAAGCAAACGAGCCAAACAGTATAGAAGTATATACACGTATACTTATAGAAGAAGTAAAAGAGGAGAAGAAGAAGAAGAAGAAGAAGAAGCGAATCACCAATCGAGCTAGGGGACAATATAAATATTTTGTTTATGCATTCAGAACAAAAATTATGTTGACAAGTAAACAAAGGCGAGATAAGACGCGATATGCAGCAAAGTAACCTCGCGAGTTATAGCTAACCTCTTGGTCAGTGCGTCAGGTGAACAGTGCCCTTTTTGCCATTACCTTCGCGAGCACCATTCGTCCTTTGGCCGACTGCTGCCTCTCTTAGAGACACACCACAGACTGCTCGGACGACTTTTTACTTTTGTTTCTCGAAATGTGCATAGATCTTTAATCAAATTTTTCTTTCTCCAATCTCTATGTGCTCGTTGCTTTACGTTTCTACACGCTGTCGTTACGGGAATGCAAGATTATTTATTTATGACCGCGATGGGTAATTCGGTTTGCACGCTTTGCTCTCTTTGTCTGATGCACCCCATGTGCTTTCCTCTTCTCGCACTAACTTCTTGTTCGAGAAGAAGCGCAGTTCACAATTCTTCAATGGTTTAGCTACAATTTATAATTACTTCGCGTTGAGAAATCAAAATAAACTTTTTTTTTGTTATACGAAAATATATCAATTTTTTTAAATACAGAGGTCATCAAGTAAGAATTTATCCAGGAACAAAAACTGATAAATCAGGTATTCTTGTGATAACAAACTATGGTTTCCATTTTCCATTAAAAAACAAAACATCAGATTTTTCAATTTTCTTGGAATTATTTAACAAAATTTATTCTATGCTAAATAATTTTCTTAGAATTAAAAAACATTTATTTCTGGATAATTCGGAAACTAGGATAGATATCTGATTTTTCGGATAAAATTCTGTCCATTTTTGCCCTACCTAGGGGTTGGGAAAATGACCACCCTGTATACATCGGTATTAAGGCCTTTAACGTTACATTAAAAATAAAATCAATTCAGGACAATGAAAAAAAATTTAAGCTTAACTATCTTAGAAACATTAAAATTTTAAAAATATATATATATATTTTAAAATTTTAATGGAAATACTCAGATGAATATATTTGTATAATATGAATAACTGAAAGTAATAAACATTGGATTTAATATAAGTATTCCATTGTTTTTCAAAATTAAATCGCGAATTCCTCAGTTCAGACATAATATGACGTATCTGTGTGGATGTGAAACAGTAGTGAAGATATATGCACGACGTAGAGAAAATATGTCGCAGGAATTCGTCATACATGTGTATAGACATTCGCTATCGAAAGACAGAAGAGCGCAAAATGGGGTGAGGAATTGGTGCGGGCCCCGGCTTCAGCGGATAGCTGAGATGCTGGCTGCTCTCGCTCCTTTGCTACTGACGCTCTGTATGGCTGGATCATTGCGACTCGACGGCATGCTGAAAGTTCAATATTAATATTCCATGCAGACTTGATATTAACTCTCGCTGTATTAATACTTGATATATGAATGCATATATATATATATATATGGATGGAAGTATAGGTACCGTACCCATAGTTCCTTTCCTCGAACACATACGACCAGCTTAGATATCCAGTACACTCGAAACGACTTGTGCAAATATATTTACTCCCGTCTCTGTTTTAATCACTCTCGTTACTACTATACTTTTCGAATTCGGCGTGCTTAGAGCCTCGTCTTATGCTTAATGAAAAATTTTCCTTGCGTCATGAAAAGCGGTTATGTGTTTTTGATGTGTTTTCCAAAGGTTTAAGACCTTTTTAAATATTCATATTAATATTTTTACAGATTTCAACAAGTTTTATATAACTGCTGATGTTTCCTTATTTTCAGAATCCCTTGGATATACCTTTTTTTAATTTAAAAGTTATAATAGTTTTTTTTTTTTTTTTTTTTTGTTAGAAATAAAATAAAATATAATTTATTTGCATAAATGATTACACACACGTAATATTAACTAAAATATTATTTGTGAACTTTAACTGTATAAATCACTGAAATGATTGCCACTAATTTGCTTCTACTTTACCTGATATTATTATTATTATTGTATGTAAATATTTATGTAGTTCGAATTGGAGTTTCTTTTCGTTCTCCTCCCGAATGCTTATAATTAATAGTCTCGTTTAATGTAAAGCTATAACTATTTGTTTTATGGAAGCGATTTATCAACCAATATCATTCAAATGAGACACGCGACACAATTAAATTTATATGGGCGTCCATAAAAGTTTGATGTAATGACAGGATGCGGAAATAATCCCTGGACAACTTAACGAGATTCATTTGAGGACAAAGTGTTCTCCTTATACCTCTTAATATATTTATTATTACCATGAATTTACTTTAAAACTTAAAACATTTATTTTATACTTAATTGAAATATAGAAATGCAATGTTCAGAAATATGTTAATAATTTATCCTCATTAGAGGAAAAAACAATTTTAATTGATATTATATTAAATTAATAACTTATGTAAATTTAATGTAATTACCGAAAATGTAAAATGTATGCTGTTAATATATTCCAAGCACATTTTTAAATGTAATAATAAATGCAGAGCAATGTTATCGACTGAAGGGGACGCGCTTGCGTAAGGATATGCGCCGCGTCTCTACCACCCTTACACCCTTAACACTACTTCCTGCAGTCTTGCACCACCATGCCCACCGATGTTCTACTTCTACCGAAACTTGCTCCCATTTATACAGTTCACATACAGTTTTGTTTGCTGAAAATGGAAAAGCGGGAAGCTGGAGCACTAATCCCAACCTTGCTGCTGATAATTCCCTAAACCGGGGAAAATGTATTATTTCTGATTGTTCGATGTTGTTTTTTCTTTCCTTGTATGTATACCGAATATAGATATTTGTTCGCGTAACGGTGGCCTATAAGTAATCAGAGAAAAACTCGCTTCGATTTCCTTCGAAAACGATTTGCCAAACAAACCATTAAACCCTAATGGTCTGAAAAGCCAAGCGAACTAACAAAGATTTATAATTATTATTTTCGTTCGCTTATTATATACAGACATTTTTGTTCCCTTTATATATCGTCTTTTTGTCCCTTTATGCTTTCTGGATTTTCAATGGTTTGAGTTTGAAGTAATATATCTATACAGTTTCCATTTGAAATTTTGTTGTTTCATAAAAATATATTTTTTTAAGTTTTTAAATGAAATAAAATTATTTACAATGAAAATTAATTGCTACGAAATTTTTAATTATAAAAGAAAACAATAATAACAAACAACTTTTAAGAAAATTAAATTACTTGAATTAATGTAGAAAGAACAAAATGCGAAATGAAAATGGATAAAATCTTGCAGATCAGCACCTACTATGAAATTCATTAAAGAAATGAAAAGAAAATGAGTCAATCTCGCTGAGCAAAGCCATTACTCCGGCGATTTAATTAAAGAATTACATAGGGCAAAAGTTGGCATCAGCAGCCCGAGAGTACATAATATTCACGATGTAAATAATGTATAAAGCGGCGCTGTGTCGAGTACATAAACCACGTATATCTTTATATATATATAGTCGAGTAGCGAAGAGAGAGAGTCTACAGGAAGCAGGCCACTAATTAATGCAACTCGAGGACCACTCCCCGCGCTCGCTCCACGTCCAATGGCGACCCTTGATTGCGTAATTAGAACAAGTCTCTCGTATCTGGAGCCGAAGGAGCCCATCCAATGCGGCGTCTTGATTGCAGTCCTGCTACTGGTCTATACAGTTGATACGTTTTATTGGAGGAGTTTCGGAAAGCTGTGTGTGTTGGTCCTCGTTGTAGGCCCGGTCGGTGCTTTTAATTAGTCCGGCCACGTTCGTTCGCCCTCTAAAAATAACCGCCACACAGTGAAACACAGTTAGAAGCGAACGCATGGCACCGCGCAGCGATGATGATGAAAAAAAGAAGAAAAAAAAAAAGAAAAGGTTGGCGGCTTAGTTAGGGGGGCTTGGGGTTGATGTGAGCCACACACATAAGCGGTGGTGCGGTGGTGGAAAGAGCAAGAAGAAGAATAAGGAGGAAAGCGAAAGCACATTAGGCCGCCTGTCGCTGTATATAATTCGAGAAACAATTCAAAGCGATAATATTATTCCTGCTGGTCGTCGCCAATAGCTAACGCAATTTACCAAAAAGGTCTAACACCATCAATTACTAAAAAAGGCAGTCACGTTCTCGCTATAGGAGCAATATTTCCTCGTATCGAAAACAAAAGCTCGTATAAGGACGCTTTTCCCAGATACATTTTTCATGTAAATGGTGTCTCATATCGCATAAAGCAATCGTTTACAATACATAAATCCGCGGAAATCAAAGCTGTGTCGGGCCAACGCTCGTTTACTTAAGCCTACCTTGCATAGGGCCATCTGGACGACTCCAGATGCACGAATATAACACACAACACGTACATATAAAACCTTTTCGTCCTTATTTTACTCTTCTTATACGTTATACAGACATCTCTCATATACCTCTACCCAATACCCACCGTACATTTATGAATAAATCTATGAAATATGTGGGTGCACCTATATTATAAGGTTATACATAATATTACATTTCTAATTTCATATTTTATTTCATACAAATTTTAATTACTTTTCAAAATTTAATGTCCTCTTTTAAATATTATTCAATAATGAGTTTAAATTTGTGAAAAATATTACGATTCCTTTGGATTCTCATCTTTTCTTGTTAAATATCCTTTTTAAGGATATTTTTAGTCCTAGTATTTTAAAGTAGAAGATTTTTTTTAATTTCAAATTTTAGATTCCTAAAACTTCAATTTTAAAGGAGTCAAATAATATTTACTTGATTGGTTTTTTCAAGTTTGAAATCAAATTAAATAATATTTGAACAAAAAATAAAAAATATTGTATTCGTGAAGATCACATTGTTTCTAAAAAAATATTATTATAATTTATTACATTAAAGTAATAAGGTCATTAAGATTTGATTTGTATTTAGGAAAATAAATTCTAAAAAGGATAATTAATGTTATCTACACAAAAATTCCCTTAAATGGCTCACTTAAATAATACGAGCTTCGGGTGTGATAAATTTCCGCGAAGGTAAACTTAACAGTTTTGGTCTATTTCGAACGATAAGACGATTCCAGGTTTTGCACCCCCTTCCCAGCAAAGCGTCCGGCAAATCCCTTGATATATGGCGCGGGTTAAGCAAATGTCCGGTCACTTTACATATGTCATAGCGAAGCAAACAAACAAAATATTTGCCACCCCTTCGGACCTCCTCTAGCACTCCTATAGCGCTGTGATAAATCCCATCTTTGCTCAGCCCCAAATTAAACAGACAGGCCCGTGCGTCCGCCGAGAGTCCTGCAGGACCTTAATTATTCGCATTTTTCACTCGTGTTTGCACATACTCCTCCTCGCGTAATATATGTGCGCATTCATAACGCGGCAGTCCCGAAATGAAACAGCAATGGCATCAGTAACCCCAAGAAAGAATAATAATAAGCAGTGGAGAGAAGAGAAAAAAAAGCGAAAAAAGGAAAAACGACAAAGACGAAGATGCAGGGAAAGAGTGGAAGAAGAGCAAGAGCATGCATGCATATATACATGAAGAGGTTTCCAATTTCGGTGCGGAATAGGGGATGAGTGTGTGTATATTTAACAAACGCGAGTGTGTGACGACGACGTCTGCGAGGACATCTATCGATTGGGGAACATTCCTGCGGACCGCTCGCTCCAAATGTTAATATATTCTCAAGAGTTTAATTTAGCACATAGCTTGCTCCTCCGTTCCTTCGTTCGTTCGTTCGTTCGTTCGCTCTTTTCGTTCTCGCTCTACTCCTGCCGCCTGCCGCCTGCCTCCTGCGCTCGCTCTCTTTTGCTCGTCAACGCCGTATCTGCGGCAGCTACCGCTGCTTCAGCTTCTGCTGTTGCTGCTGCTGCTGCTGCCACTGCTGCTGCTGCTGGGAGCTTGATATTCTGATCGCGTCCATTGTGGACACAGGAATATATTAAAACTGGATTCGGTTTGTTGACTTTAAGGACATCACTCAAATCCAATCTTCTTACAAACACTTCAAAATATTTAGACCGCACACACACACATATACATGCATAGGCGAGTACACTGATCTGGAGAACTTATATTATAGGGTGGTGGTGGATACTTTTTTTTTGCTAAATCTATAGCTTAAACTTTCTTGGGGTTTTATTTTTTGCTTTATTTTATTCATTCAGGTAAATATAAAGTTTCCTGAATAATCAGATTATTTCTAAATTCACTTTATGTAAATTCAAAAAAAAAAATTAGAAATTTATTCTAATTGTAATAATTATCAAGGGATTTCTTTGTTAATTAAGACAAATCATTTTTGATAATAAAAAACATTAATCCAAATTCAAATTTAAATCCTTTAATTTACTAATAATAATGTAATTCGTAAAGAACATATTAAAAATAATGCAATAATTAATTGAAACATTGAATTACAAAAATAAAAAGAAACAATTAGAAACTTATTGAAGTGAATCATAAATTATACAATATATGAAACATAAAGTGCATTAGCAAGCAGTAAAATATAAATATAAAACGGAATAAATAGAAATAAAAAGGCGCAGTAAAAACGAATAAACCAGAAGAGTGGAGCGGTGGTCCCAAAAACCGCGTCTGGATTTAGCAGGAAGCGCACTTGTCGCCCATATTTTGACGTGTGTGTTAAAGCAGCACACATGTGCAGCCGCAGCGCTGCACACAGCCGAACATGGAAAAGCGTAGCGTACTACGTAGCCTAGCCGGGCATCCGAAATTTCCTTTCTCGCCGCTCAAATAGTGATTCTCTCCCGCGATCCATTAAAATTATTTGAGCTGGGTGTAGTGTACGTACGTACGTACGTACGGTTTTATGCGGGCTACATACACAGACGCGAGCGCGTACTGAGGGAAAAGGTTTCCCTTATGGAGATCCGCACCTGCAGGAAAGAGAGATATTCCAGGCGGAGTCTTATCCTGCGAGGGCGGTTACAATATGGCGGAGAGATGTTTCCCCCCCGCAAATTCCCCCCTTGCGCGTACACTAACCTTCGCTATCATGCACTGAGAATTATAATTGCATATAATATGTATGCCGGTCCGTTTTGGGCGTACACACTCTCCACTCTCACTCACCCACCCCTTACACCGAGCACATGTGTGTGTCTATGTGGCTGTGTTTGTGTGTGCGTGCGTGGGTGCACATGAATGAGAGGGCCATAACTCACGAGGCCGAGGAAAAAGCGAAGGACCGATGCTTTTCCGCTAACGTTCTCCACATTATTATTGTATTAATTATCATCTGCTTAAGAGTATTTATTGTCCGAGTTTGCCGCCGCTGTGTGCTGCTTGTGGTGCACTGTGTGTGCACCAGAGTTGCATGGGAAAACGGAAAATGGAATTAATTATCATATGTGCGCAATTGTTGCGTTGCCTGCCGATGCGGGAGGGTGGAATTAGAGAAGAAGTGGCATGGATGGCGTAGAAGCAAAGCAGAAGAAGAAGAAGAAGAAGGAGAAGGAGGAGAGAGAAAAATCTCCGTGGCACTTGGTATTCAACATCCTACATCTGCAAATTCGATTCCACACACGCACACCGGCAGCGAATACGTGCGGGCCGCGTGTGTGGATGCGAGTCAAACACAGTGTATACGCCGCGTACGCACATACACATGGGAAAATGAGATGCAGAGGAAATCATCAAAGGCACAAAGCTTAATAATACCTCGCCCGATATCGGGAAAGCGGCACTCGAGTCCCAGGCATTACTCACATGTCAACTGCAACGTCTCGTATCACACGCTTAACATATACCACACATCCTACTAAAATAAACATAGGATATAGGATGTAGTAGAGAGCAACGGGGGCGGCAGCGGCAGCGGCGTCACCGCCGACAATTGTATGTTTGTGTGTGTGTGCGGTGGGGACGATGGAGGAAATTTCCAAATCAATTTCGCGTCCTACACGTAATCATAATTTCTTTCCATTCTTTCTGCAATTTAGAATTTACTTTTTAAAGGGTACACACAGTTTGTCCTTTTTTGGTTTTCCTCGTTCCATGCGCCCGCTGCTCGGAAGCAATACGAGCGCGTCCTTAACGGTTCGTTTGTCCTTTGCCCGGCTTCGAAAATAATTAATAATTCTCGTTTCGTGATTAGGTCGGCGCTGTATTAAGTTTTCCCGGAAAAATGTCACTCCGCTGTATTGCACGGAGAAAAACAACCGCGCCGAACAAACAAAGGTAATTTCGTTCGTCCTTAGGACAGTTGGGGTTTCCTTGTTGTAATTGGTTTCTTATAGATTTTTTTTTTGCTACAGTTAATTGGGTTTATAAATGATGGGAAATTGGTTTCTCGTATAGTTTGTAAGACTTTTCATGTATCGATTTTAGTGTTCACGGAATTTGATGAAGAATTTTTACATGGAAATTTTATCCAAGTCGCTTCAATGAATTTTTAAAGATTTAAACTGCTTTTGGTAAATTTTTAAATAAATTCATGCAAAACCTGTGGAAATTAAAATCTATACAGCGTTTCAGAACTACAAAATTTGTAAATTTAATTAACTAATTGTAGAAAACAGTGCAGGACCGAGGTTTATTTAAATATAAAAAAAATTTCACAATTTATTCCATGATCTCAGAACATTATCAAATTTTTGACACACCTTATACTTCATTGTTTTATTAGAGTGCCCTGTATAAGAAATATTTCAGTTTGTATTAAAGTGCTCATACATAAAGGTGCACACTTGTGAAAATTCGGTTATAAAAAGTCGAACGCCCTAAGTCAAAAGGGTGACATTATATTGGCGATTGTATAAAATTGGGTTGTATTAAAGAAATATCCTCTTCTCGAAGAGGTTTGCACTCGCACACCCACGAGCCGAGAAACAAAAACGAGCATCTTATCTGCCGAAATGGTAATATAAACATTTCTGCTATTGCATACCTATACTGGCACACATTTGATGCGTATAAAAGTATAGAATAAGAATATCGGCAATCGATGTGTGTGAATTTCCTCGTCGGTATTATTCGAGAAAACGAAGTCTATAGCAGCAGCATCGGAGAGCAGCAGCAGCAGCAGCAGCAGCAGCAGCAGCAGAAGCAGATCGAGATGGAATTTAAAAAGCGAAGAATCGATACATTAAACGTTCTAAATTATTTTCCACTGCTTCTTCTCCTCTCCGCTCGCCGCGTCCATCCCTGTTCCACGCACGCTTCTTCCACTCGGGGCTATCTGCAGAGATATTACAATTCCTTTGTCTATATCATCATATATGCAAGACTTGTCTAACTATTTACTCCTCTCTTTCTACGTGCAAAGAGCGCTTCTTTGTTTATCCCCAGGGATACATACATATATGCCGCCGCCCCTTTGCATGCGTCTTCTCTTATTCCATCCATTCCCACTCGAGAATTATAAATATTTTTTTTTTTTACTTTTTCTTCCTTGCTTATATTCCTTCTTTTCGTTCATTGTTGTGTTCGCAAGGAATCAAATTAGGTTGCTTTCTCTCCCCCATATATGATGCTCACATACAGGGTGCTAAATTCAATTTATTTTTTTCAGTCATTATTTAAATAATAAAATTTTCCTTATTAAACAAAATCTCAAGTAATCAAATATTTAACTAAACAATAAAAAATTAAATTATGAAACACACAAACATTAAACAAAAGAAAAAAATGTCTTGGGGAACATATTTTGAATGTAAAACAAGGACCATTTTTCGCAACGATTAAGCGCGTTTTTTATGGGGCAAGTTAGTGTCGGCCGTTGGCGCGATGAGCGCCGTTATATTGCATATTATAGAAGAGACAGAAGAACGTAAAAGAAAGGAAAAAAAGAAAGATGCTGCGGAGGAAAATTTTAATTACGTCTTTCACGTTGCCGTCTCCGGCGGTTTTTCCGCCACTGATGCCGTCGCCGTGTCTCTCTAATGCGGTCACATAAAAGCACCCCTATATCTTGCGGCTGACATATCTTACACCTGTGCCTCTTAGCCTAAGCATATTTACATACAAATACGGATGTGTAGGTGGCTCGACACACGTGGCATTTAGAGCATTGATGTCTCATGCACTACACTCAATTTTCCAAATTGAAAAACGTATTACGTGAAATACACATCTGCACGTTTAGTACTACAGTATAGTATAGAGAGGTAGGTGGCTGCTGCTGGTAGGGGTAGCTGGTTGCTGAGTACGGGGCGCGAGCGATGAGAGAAGAAAAGCGACAGAGAGGAAATTCACGCAGTCTATACGTGTCGGACACTAGCACGTGAATATTTCCATTTTTGCTTCGCTGATATTACTAGCTATCTGTATGTACATGTGTGTGTGTGTGTATACACACCCACTAATATACCTTTAGGGGTGTGTGTGTGTGTGGATGCGTGCGTGTGTGAATGTGTAGCACCGCCGCGGTCGATATTTAATATTCTCAAAAACCATATAAGCGTCGCAAATTTTTAATTTCGTTCCCCACAATTTCACCCCCGCATACGTTCACTTTTATCTCTATTTCCATATTAATCTATATCGCTTTTTTATGTAAATAAAATAAAATATGTTCCGACTTAATAGTTTTCCATAAATTTAATTATTAAATATTTTTTCTTTGTAAGGGAATTGCTATACCGGAATTAAAGATGTCTATCACTTATATCAGAGACCACTAAAAGCATAAGAATTAATATTTTTTTAGAAAAGATAAAATAAATCACTAATTATTTTAAAATTATGTAGTTGGTGACGACTTCCGGTATAACAAGAAATGCTATCATCATTAAAAATACTTTAAAATATTAAATTTCATTAAAAATTATAAACTAATTCAAAATTTAATGGGTGATTTCAGATTTGATAATCAATGATGGAAAATGCAACATTACTGACTGAGAGGGTAGCTTTGTTAGGTTAAGTTAGGTTGGATTAAGTTAATCAATTACTCCCTCGCGAGTAAAGTTATTATTTTGAATTTTACTCATCATTATCTTGCAAAATTTAAAACCGGCAGAAAAATCTGCTTACAATTCTTTAAAAAAAAATTCAATTGATCACTTTGTACATATTTTTCCTAATAGAAATTTCTGAATTTATTTTACAGAGTTTTAATACATGCGAATGATTTCTTTGGGGGTGAATTCATAATTTGGAGCTTATGAATGAATGTAAGAAGAAACATTAAGGCGAGAAATAATTCCGATAAATATAGGAATGCTTGAGGAACGAAGGCAAAAACGATTGAATGCAGTCGTTTGAAAGCGAAACAGTCGGACGGTCTTGACGTCTTGTAAAATAATACCGTGCAGCCGTCCATAAAATCGACAACTTCTAATAACACAACGTGTGCAGGAAAAGTTCAGCGGAATTTTGATTAATTTGACAGTTTTGTTGTTGAAGACTTTTTAAGTTCCGTTGCCGTCGTCCGCGTACACTTGCAGTTTTCCATCATACATCAAATCGGTCGCCGCGTTACATCGGCCATCCAACCAGAGCTGCAAGCAACATTAGCCACTGCCCGATTGTGGTGTGAGTACGTACCTACATGCGAAGAGCAAACGGATGAAAAGTTCTTGCGCGCGTTTATATTAGCGGACCATCGGATTTATCTTCTCCAGCCCGGACAACACTGACGCACTGCGCCGAAGAAATCTAACGAAATGGGCAGTGCACTTAATAACGAGATAGCTGACGCTGAAATATATAATTTAATTTCGGAATGTTTCTTTTCCGGGCCGTCCGTTGTTATACGGGGGTTGGTTGTATAGGTGTGCATGCGGGGGTGGCTAGAGGGGGCCACGGACGTGTTCATATAGCGGAGTCCTTATAAAAATGGCCACTCGCGCCTTCCTTCAGTTATACTGTCTAACGGGGTATATTTCCACAAGACGTGAATTGAATCTTATAAACTCTGTTTCGTGTCTGTGTGTATTTTTTTCTTCTGCTGCTGCTGCTGCTGCCGCCGCTGCTGCTCTACCGCTGCTAGTGCTGCTACAGTCCACTTCAATTTATCAGGAGCAGTGTCGCCCTTTTTCGGCACCTGTCATAGGAATGCGCGTGTTCACTCATATTTCACCCGTGCCGAAGGAAAAACTCTCTCGAGATGGAAAATTATAGTGCCCATTCATTTTACAGCGTATTATTTTAATTCTTTTTTATTAAAAAAAAATAACGTTTTTTTTTGTCAAATGTGGGGAAATTGGGAAATTGTTTTAAGCAAAATTGCTACATTCCAGAAAGCGCTAATGGATGGATGGAGAAGTAGTGAATGGATAAAAAAAAAAGTTATGTATCGATTAGAGAGCGGCAGTAGGCTACAAATTGTTCTCGTTCGGACCTAATTTGATTCCGTTTCCGGCGAACCTGGAATTCCGACACTAGCACACCATTGAAAGTCGACTTTGGCGTGCGCGAGGGCCGCTTTTTAAACTCGACGAACGCTTCCAGTCATTCGCATTCCGCCCTTTGAAGTCATACTGACTGTTTTCCGATCTTCCTGAGGGGCGGTTTTGCATAATTATAGGTCAATTTTACAACTTTAATTTTTCTATTAATTTGGCTATTCTTTATAATTAAGTGTTCTAAATTAATTTATTTCTCATCAGTTAATTCATTATTACAATACCCAAACAAAAAATGTTTTTTTTTAATTGAAATAATAATAAAAACTTTTTAATTAAAACAAAAATTTAATTAATTAATTTAATAAATTAATTAAAAATGATGTAGAAATGAGTCAAAAATTTTATTTTGAAATAAAATTAATTAATCGACCCTTTGTAATATAAATTGATTAATTTCATAAGAAATAGAAAAAATATATATAAAAAACAAAGGATGACTTAATTTTTTTTTATGAAAATTGATAATGATTTAGTAAAGTTTCAATCAATCCCGTTTAGGGTTGCTGGGTCGTCAATAGCTCGAGATTAGACGAAACAGATAAAGGCGAGCGAGCGGAGGAGCAAAATCGGGCGAGCTTTTTCGGTGTACAAACAGCGAACGGTTTTTTAACGGAGGCGTTCACAGGCTGGGGATCGGGGGTAGCAGCGAGCGGCAGACTCCTTGCGAAATGGGCAGCGGGGATTAATTTAGATTGATCAGAGTCGGTTCGGACACAAGGAATTGATTAGGCAATCTGTTTTAGCGTGTCCAGTCGAGTGGTCCATGTCCGGCACATGAACGCGTACACACACACACACACACAGAGTGAAACACAAAGCATCAGCGTATAGAGAAGCATTAGCCGAAGAGAGATAGCGCCAGAGAGAGCAAGTACCGTTCGAATTCCAGACGCTCTCGACAATAAATTAGTTTCAAATTTAATTAAACGAGAGACGATGTTATTTGATGATCGCTCTTCTCGTCTTTAAAACAAATCAATTACGGCCTTTCATCTTTCGATCGGATGCTGCGTGTATGTGTTATAATCAAGCGATGAGCTCGATCGCCCTCCGCCGCTCGAATCGATTAATTAATTGCGCGAAAATGAAGTTTGCGTTTATGTTGTGTATCATAATGGCCATTCTGGCTGAAACGAAAAATACAATAAAAGAGCAATGGCAGTGCGGCGGTGGTGGCAGCGGCGGCGGCGGCAAAAAAAAAAGTATTCTAATGATTATCTGAGCGTCTTTTCATCGAAAATCACCTTTATAATGGCCCATTATCCGGCAAGGTTCGTTACGATAAGGGGGGTGGGCCGCTCCGGAACGAAAGAGACGCAGGATTTACGACAGGAGACGCTCCGCTACCGCTATCGGCGCTGCCTCCTCCGTATAGACGCCGATATTTAAACAGCCGAACGGAGAGAGCGAGGAGAAAAAATGCGCTCGATTGCCCGGAAAAGAGCGCGCCAGAAATTAGAAATCACACTTGACTAAATAATTTCGCACGCAGTGTCGTAAAATGGGAGACATGTAAGGCGGCTGCTCGGGGTGTGATGTTTAAGGGGCGCGCAGGGTCGGCCAGTTTACGATCTACTGGGACCCAAGGGATGAATGAGGAGCTATAGGGATAGACTACGAATTGCCAGGACATTTTTGCTTAGTTTTTTCTTTCTCGACGTATAGCGAGACTATTAGCGCAGGGCGCGAGGGTTCTAAGAAAAAAATAAAATAAATAACATTGCATTGCACCTTGAGCAGCTCTATACGACGACGAACGCCGTATAATCGTAACAATAATAAGGGGGTGATAGTGTTAGCTGCGCTTCCAACAACATTAATAAAGGCCATCACTGATGCTTCACTTGTATAGTTATTTTTAAATACAGGGTGTACTTTTTATCTTTTTTTTTCTGCTAAAATAACTTCTTCTGTTTGTGATTCTAGGCTATTTAAATAAACTTTTTTTAATTTAAAATTAAATTATCTAAACTTTATTATTAAAGTTGAAAATTTCAAGAAAACAGTTAACCAGAAGCTTTTAATGATTTATTATCACGAGTAAAATAATTAAAGTATGTTTTTCTTTTGGATAAAATTTATCAATTTTTAATTTTGTATTTAGCAAAAATTAAAAAAGGTATATTAATATTAACATTGTTTTAAATTGTGAGAGTCACTTTCAGCCCATCTGCAAATTAGGAGAAAATAATGTCAAAGTTATCCTTTGTTTTTCCCTTTATAAAAATTTGGTATTTTTTGTAAATGATTCTTTTACACAATTAAATTAATTAACAGTTTTCAGAGTTCTTGCATTCCATCAAGGAATACTCGCGTTATGGATCTCTGGGTAATAAGGAATAGAAATAGTTTTAATCATTTTATGATAAGTTTGCTTGTTTTCGAAAAATAAATAGTTCCTCAGATAGTGTTATCATCCTGTATACCGAACCCAAACGGTCTTTTTTAGATTATCCTTATTGCGTTCGGGAAACTAACGCGCATTAAGGGCTTAGAGTGGCCATAATGATGTCCTCATTTATTATTTATCCGAAATGCGGGATGAATCATAATATACAATATAATGGGAGCATTATATCGCTCGCGTAACGTAACGTAATGCAAAATTTGTCTCATCTTATAAACTCATTAAATAGTTTCCCATTCGCTTACCCCGCAATGCAATGATACATTATTATAGATTTCGTTTAAAGAAAAAAACTGGCAGCGGCGTCGCTATCCTTTCTCTCTAATGGCTCTTTGTTACAATATTTCATATATGAAGCGCTTTAATAAAAGTTTTCCTCCAAATAAACGCAATCTAATACAATAAAACCATTACTCATATAATCCATTACTTTATCTTCGGAGTAAGAAGAAAACACATTCCGTAACTAATGCCCGAAAAAACGACGCACACATCGAAACACATCGGTCCTGTGCGGTGCCGTGTACATGTCGCGAATGTGTGCGATGGCAAAAATGCCATATAGACGTTAGGCTGCTCTCACCATATACGTGTACACTGTGAAAAAATAAATAAGGGTAGATGCTGCGGAGAGAGAAGCGTCCGGAGAAATATAAGGAGAGTAAATACGAGGACGACACTATACATTGCAAATGTCCGTCGTGTGTGCGACCGTTCGTGATATGTGCAGAAATGCATTTCGCAACCCCCTGTTTTGGCTTCCTCGCTAATGTTATCCTTTGGCGTGCGCCTCCGCCTGCCCCGCGTCGCCCTCATTCTACAGAGATGCCATTAGGAAAGTCAGCATTATTCTAATCACTGTATATCTTCTCATTTACATTTCACTCATATCTTCTGCATACATTTATGACAACCAGAATGTACAGTTTTAGAATCCTTAAGTTTTCCTATTTCTCTTTTTCAATATTTAAAGACGCTGTGAGTTTTATGAGTTCTTTCAGTTTTTGTTTATAAGATTTTTACTTCTTCTTAATCATTTAGAGTAATCTGAGGTTTTGGTAACTTTTACCATTTTACTATACTTAAAAATATTAAAATAAGTGATAAAAGTGTAAAAATATTATTATTGTAAATATTTTCAAATAAAAATATCATTTTTTTACAAGTAGAATTGAAAATTTTAATAGTTAAATATGTTCATAAAGAGTACATGAATCGTAATGAAAATTAATTCAATTCACCTATGACGAGGTACCTACTCTTTGCGTATTTTTAGAATTCATTTGCGCAAAAGAAAAATTTCATTACTCGTGTTTTGTATTTCCACATACACGCTTAGTTATTTTTCTTCATTACAGCTCAAAGAAAATTCACGGTAATTCAGCTTTCCTCTCGCAGAAATGATTACACACAGACACACACGCGCTTAAAAAACATAAATTTTCCGTCTCTTTTCACCCGAGCAGAGCCCAACAGTATTACACACGAACACATCTGTAAATGCTCGCTGCTGTGCCGTGCGTGTGTGTTTGTGTTCAGTGCAAGTGTGTGTGTGTGTGCGTTTCACCCCCAGTATTTCTCGCCCGTGTGTTTTATATATTATCTTGGTGGGGGGTCAATTGCTAAAAAACCTTTTTTGCCTCTTTCATACAAAATTCAAGCCATTTCTCTCGATTATTGCACGACGCCGCGAACTAAACACACATATGCCTCATCCCTCCATCCCTTTCGTCTCGGAATGAGCATCACAGACACACAGAGAGAGAGCAGAAGAAGAAAAAATAACACCCGCATACATTCGCAGAAAATCATCTACACATGCCTACTACGAATACATACGCACATGCATACAGGCATCGCCTTAAGAACGCCTCGAAAACAAATAAAAAATAAAATTGGACGAACGTTGCGACGAAAGTCCAGGAGAGATTAATTAAAACGAGCAGGACGAAATGTGTGTAATGGTGAAATAAGACGGGCTTTCATTTTGTTTTCGGTCTCTCGTATTCCCCGAGTGGGCTTATTGGGGAAAATGAGGAAATCCACACATCCACCCACCCACATGTGCAGAAAGCAGGAGAAATGAGAGGGTGAAGCGCGCGACCACAACAACGCTCGCTCTGTGTCCGGTGGTCGGTCGCTCGGTCGGTCGTCTTTCTCGTTTCGCCCGCCTTATATTAGACAAGCTTAATTCTTCTCCTAGAAAACAAAGCCCGCTAGATACATTTCTACCCCAAGATTATGCCCTTGTATACTATATCTATATCTAAACTCTTACAAACACATACACATACCCATACACACACACACACACACACACACACACACACAGACGTTAAGGAGGACGTAAGGACGAGGAGGAGTTCAAGGAGCACGCTGGATGCTGGAGGACCTAAGGAAAAACACACACAGACACACACACACACTATCATACACATGTGTATAAAATATAGCTCTTGTCACGTGCATTATTTATATTACTCCCTTATTCTCTACGAGGATTGCCATCTTAATGACATTGTTAAGTTTTTTTTTCCTTCTCTCTTGTTATACGGCAATCTTTTTATTTTTCCCTTTGTGTGTTCCTCTGTGTGTGTGTGTGTGTGTGTGTGTGTGTATGTTTCGCTCTCTCGATTCAGCCAGCGACCCGAACGGACGCCACCGATATATAATTATTGCTTCGTTTTCCTGGCTTTTGTTCGCCGGATTTCCCTGAATTTTCATCATTGCTGTTCTGTGTTGTGTTCGTGTGCTTTGCCTGAGCAAAGACAGTACGGCTTAATTGTTTGTTGCTAGTGCGCGATACAGAAAGATGGCGAAGTAAAGGAAGACCGTGGGGCGTCTAAATAAAAATTTGCATGAGTATAGAATTCGCGAGGCCTTTTATGAGGTATTTTTTTAGGGGGCGCTTAATGAAATTTTCTTCCTGCCTTATTTTTTAATAAGGTTCGTTTTTGTTTTTTCCTTTCTTTCCTACATGCAAGAATTTCTTTTCATTTTTGCAGGCTTTTTCAATTTAAGTTATGTTTTGGGGCAATAAAGTAATTTAAATTTTAGTAAACTGTTTTACCCTTTGCAATTATTTTGCTATATGCGGCCATCGTGGCATTCAATGCGTTGATATTTAAGATTTCCGATTTTATCGGAAGTAGTACAAAAAAATGTTCATTTAAAACTATTTTAATTACAGTCTTTCAATTTGTTAACTTAAAAGTGCAAAGGACAGGGATATTTCTTATATTTAAAAGCCCTATATGATAAAATTTAATAAAAATTTTTGTTCTTTTTTAAATGTTTTTAGTTTTGCAGTTTTAGTCCGTATTTTTAGATTATTACATTGATATTGATATTTGAAAAATCTATGTAATTGTCTTCATTATTTACAGTTGTGCAACTATTAAAATAAAAAATATAAAAAAGAATAAATATGTTAAATTTGTTCAAAAACTATAATATAAATTTGAAAGATTTATAAAGTTAGCATTAAAAAATTATCATAGAGGAAGAATAGAAAAACATTTTTTTGTATAAAAACAAAATCCAGAGGAAATCGTCTGAATCCGGAAACATCTAAACATTTAAAGCTCCGACTTGCTACAATATAAATAAACAAGAATACAGTCTTTTCATTACAGACTGCTGTAAATAGCAAGTCAAAGCTCCTCAAAAGGAAACCTCAAAAACTAACAAACGCGATGCACAAAGTAGTATTGATAAGTAGTACCGGAGCACAACCTGTATCGACAAAACGAACGACAATTACCCACAGACCACAATTACCGTGAATATTATTAAACCCGTGCCGCTAATTGTGCTTAATCATGACATGTAGAGAACAATAACAAGCATGTTAGAGGACACTGCACAATAACAAAAAGCATAATTACGATTTGCGACTTAATTAGTCGGAGCCCACTGTACGGCTTACATAACGAGCCTAATTGTTGTCTCTCTAATAATAAGCTATTAATTAGTGAATGGGAGGCAATTATCTACAATGTATAGTGGCAGCGCAATAAAATAGAAGGCAATACAAGTTGGAAAACTGTATGGAAAATAAGAGGAGAGAAAAACTGGAGAAAAAAAGTAAATGAAAAGCATGCACTCGAAAGTTATAATACCGTAATATCTAAGAAGCATAGGGGGTCCTCCTCATTAGAGTTGTCTCGCGCCGCGGCACAGTATCCATTTTGTACGAGTGTATGCGCGCGTGCGTGTGTGTGTGTGTGTGCGTGAGCGCGCGGGGGTGAAAGAACAAGAACCGCCGCCGGGAGCACACACATCTAGTGACGTCAGACGCGGGACGCTGGCGGCGGCGCGGACCGCCCTTCATCTCCGCCACTAATCAGCGCTACACTTCGCCTATCGATTACATCTGCGCTCATCTCGCACCCGAAGAAATTCTCCATATATGCGAACGCGCAACGGAATGCTCTGGCTGCCGCGCCACTGCTGCCGCTGCTTGATTACATTATGAATATGCAAATTCGCGTTCTTTTATTATTTTCTCGCTTAATTGCAAGCGAAATTCTTTGAATTTTCCGAATCGGAAATGGATGTCTGTTTGGAGGAAAGGTGAAAAAGGTACTGGTTCCGATGCTAACCTAGGACAAGAGGCGACCTTTCGAAAATCGAAAATATCGATTGCGATCGAATATGGGGGAATTGGCACCCCCTTAAAAAACTCACTGTGTATGTGTGTGCACGTTGAACGAGCGATCTAGAAAACGTCACAATAAAATTGGACATTCATAAAAAATATCTCCCTCATTTTTTGCACCCCTATTGTTACCCCCTGTTTTTTTCACCCTCAGTTTTAGAGCGAGCGTGTTTTTTACCAGAGGGAAAATAAAATATCATACACATACAGGCATAGGAGTTCTCTTGTTTGTCGATGCCCACATATAAAAAATAAATATTTTCGGTCGCTGCTGGACGTGTGGCGTTTATTAAAAAAAAAAGCGCTCACCAAATGCGTTAATTAAATCAGACACTAAATTATAATCACCACAATAAATGGCAATTAAAGAAGAGTGTCACTCGAATTTAGATTCGTTACGCTCGGATTTATTAATCGTTTCCTTCTTTCCCGTCATTGTCGCTTTTAACAAATTCTTGTTCTCCATGTTGTAATATATAATATGTTATGTTTTTCGTTCGGTGACTGAGAATTATTGTGAAAAAATTTTTTTATAAATAAAGGCCGAAAAAACGTTGGAAAAGAGTGAAGAAACTGAAGTTAAATTTTCGCCCTCAAAGTTCTCGTCGTTTCAGAATGCAAATCTAGTATTTTTTACCCCTAACGAGGCCACCCTCGCTCTTTTTTTCACCCTCGAGTCAATGCGGGGAGCGGACCAAACGAAACACTGCGACTTTTTTGCCGCTCGCGCGCATATTAACGCGAACCAAGACCCATTTGGAATCCTCGAATCTTCCTTCCCTCTAAGTTGAAAAAAATCTATAATGTGTACTCTCACATGTATAAGAAACTCGTCCTATATGTGTTATACTATACTAAAATGTAAAGAAAGACCTTTTGCTATGTTTTGTGCGAACTAATTACATTTTCTGACGCTTTTTTCGCATGCAGAACTTTTAGGGTTTTTCATTTCTGAAATTGAAAATTCAACACTTGATTGCTATGCGTTTTTTAAATATTTTTTTTTCTAAGATGAAAAAACAAAGTAAAAAAATGAACAAATCGCTAGGTTACAATAAAATATCATTTTAAATATCTGTATTGTTTATTAATTTCATAATTAACCCATCAGATCTCTTCATTTTTTTTTTATATTAATCGATAGAAAGCCATTGTTTAGCAATAAAAATTAAAAATCAAAGGTAAAATTTTTAAGACTCCAATTAAAAAGGAAATTTTCTGATGAAGGTTTGACAAAATTATATCACTAATTATTTACTTAGCCGCACATAGAGAACAGCTTTTTGAAAAAAGTTAATTGCAGGAAGTTGATCATTAGGTACCACGATTGCGTAATTTATTGTCTTAATAAGATATAAATTATATTGCTGTTTGTGGCAAATAAATTTCCACGGCGAGCGTATTGTGAAAAAGCTCCCCTAAAAACCAAGCGGATTAATCTCGAGCGAAGAAGCGTCAAGATGGTATTAATATTTAATCCTCTTAAATGAAGAAAATAATGGAGACAATAATTCATAAAGGCCAAACAATACGACCTACAGCTTATACATAGATGCTATATATATACTATACTTATATACCTTTATAACGAGAAGGAAAAAACTGAAGAAGAAAAGAAAAAAACGAAGACCGATATGCTTAACAAAAATATTGTTCTCGTTCTTGTTCTTCAATCGATACCACCGGCCCCGATATAATAATTATAACGTCTGTCAGTGGTTCGCAGTATAAAAAGCTCCTCCGTGCAGTATAAGCTTTTAAGTTCACGCACGAACAAGCTTGGCTGTCCCGTCAGAATAACATCACATCATACCATCAACCCCATCCCCCCTTTTGATCCGGCTGCTGCTTACTTTTATAATACAATGTCATATAATGCGCGCATTTGAGACCAGTTCTTATCTTAATAGAAACACATTATCCAAAACCTGCTAAATTCCAACTTGCAGATAGCTTTATTTCTTTTTGCTTTAGCTTTCTTTGGCTTTTCTATTTTTTTTTTTTTTTTGGCAAAAACTTTAGATGAATATTATTGTTTGTTACGAGTTATCTTTTTTTTTGTTTGGTGTGCATTTTATCATTGGAATACTATTTGTAAATTTGATTTTTTTTCATAACGTTTTCTTAAATATTGTAAGTTTAGTTTTTCAATTTCTGTTAGGGAATTCTATGACTGAAAGATATATCCCAGATATCTTTGAGAAGAGATAAATGGTTAAATATTTTTTTCGCCATATGAAATGATTACATAAAAAATGAAATGTTATTACTTTAAGAAAAGCAATTGGGATAACAAAATTATTAGTCAAGAGAGAATTTTCTTTTATTAAAGAAAGACATTTTCTTCTATTAAATCTTCTTTGATAAGATATGATATGTAAAATAATTATAGATTTAAAAAATAAGTATTTAAAAATAATTAATAACTGAAAAATTAAATTAACAAATAAAAGAATATCTGAGATTGAAAGGTAAATCAATGCAAGCGACTTTATATTGAAGAAGAGTGCATGAAAATTTTTAGAAAGTGACGAATAAAGTTTATATAGGAAAAATCATACAGTACAGCGTCGTAAAAAACTTTAGTAGAATATAAAGTGCTTTAAAAATCACTTGCAATTTTACGGTCACTATCCAGCAAGAATGCTATAAAAATTGTTACTTATTTATAAAGCTTGTTTCAGACTTCGAGCGTCCTCTGCTAAGCGAAAGCCACTACTAAGGTGTTAAATAAGAAATGGAGGGATTCATTTGCGCGCAGTTCAAAATTAAACGCGCTTTTTATCACTAAATTCACTTTGTTTAATTTAAATTCAAAGCATTAGTTAATTAACTTTCGGAAATTGTATGTTCATTGATCACGGACCCGAATAAAGAAGAATGATTTACGAGGGTGACTTTTCGATGTCCCATTGAGTATTATTTACATTTATTGAGTTATTTGGAGAGTATTTTATAATATCGAGAACAATGGGATAATAAAATTCCGAAAAATTTTATAAACGCAATAAGATAAGGCAAAGCTATGCAGGTTTCCTGAAGTGCAACCATAAATTAAACCTGTCAAAACGTCTGTTGGCTCTCGGTGGCTTTCTAAAGCACACACGAGCAACTCGTTTCGAGCCTAAATAAATACAGAAATCAGGTAGCTCGAGTTCGGACCTCCCTCACAAATTACCTCTAAATACCTAACGTCTAATAACAGTCTTTAACGGCTCTCCGGATTAATTATCGTCAATAACTCAATTGTCCCCAGCGTTCATATGATGCGCATGTAAAATTAATGAAACTGCAATTACCTTTGTTTTACTTTAAGCGCACGATTAACTTCGGTTTTCTTAATTAAGTTTTTCAAGCGAAAAACGTTCCGAGGAAACACTCGAAAGGAATTTTCTACCTGTGCTCTTCGAGTCGACTTTCTATAAATCTTTCATGAATAATCATAAATCCGTGGGGTGGTTTCGAAGTCGGCACAGATGGACCTGTCAAGATTGTTCGAGCCCCCCTGCAGTGTCTTAGCCCAACAAGGTCCAAGCGAGGAGAGCGGATTTAAAAAAGAACAAGAACCCGGACTGAAGAAGAAGAAGAAGAAGAAGAACCGCAGAGGGAACGCAAAGCAGCATTCGTGTTCGGAGCGCTCTTGTCGAAAGATGTTTTCTCGGAGCGCTTCGAATTTTTAACTAAATAAAACTACACGTGAAAAAGTTAACTAGGTTTTAACTAATTGGAAATGTTTCCAATACCAGTGCTCGTGCTTTTCCTAATAGGTAAGTCAAATTTTATCAGTACAATGTAATTACTGAGCGCCAATTAATATAAACGCACGCACACAATAGACGGTTGCGTTTGTGTATATTTAAAACAGCCGCATCTAAAAATAGGGTGCGACGATATTCGAAACCGAGACCAAGTTCTTCGCGCTGCTCGCATACGAAGAGTGAGCTGATGGTTAAAAGTGATTTATGGCAGCCGTTGCGTTCGCTCATTAATATTTCCATTATAGTATGCGCGCACCCACATGTTCTCGTAATTGCAGGTGGCATCCAGGGGCAGAAATCGCAATGCGATGTAACCGCCGCCAAAGTTGCCCTCGAGAACCAGAACACGGTGGTGGACACCAGCGTGAAGCGATTGTTGGGCACCTGGTTTTCGCAAGGGTGAGTCTTTTGTTCTATTCATTTAAATGGGTGCTCCGCAGAGATAAATCTCGAGCTAAGTGACGTTTATGTGGCCGCTGTTTTATGCGCCCGATCTTACTTTTTGATGAAACCGCCGCCGTCGAGACCTCGGAATAAATTTTACATCGTAAAAAGCTCGCGTCCCATGTACGATACCACCTCTATACATTTATTTATCCTACATTACATCGTCGTTGTCCTTGGACCGAGACGCATCTTATTTGAAATCTAATACGGGGACATTTCAGGTGCGAAATTCGACCCGGACCGCAGTTCGTCTTGCGCTCGTACACGTTCAAACCGGATGGCTCGTACAAGGCAGTCCAGCACCACTACTGGGACAACTCTTGTTCGCAGCCGAAATTTACAATGATCGCGATAGGGCTTATAAAACTGAAGCGAGACTCGATGTTGAACCCCGAAGCGGCTACCGGTTACGTCAAGCACATAAACATCACGGTGACACCGCAAGATAACAAGGCGGCTAAAGAGCTGGAAGAATTGGTGGGCCGCGAGTGCCCGGACCGCAGCTGGAAGTCTTGGCGACGACACGAGGAACACCTCGTTTACGAAGACAAGGATGGCAGCAGCGACCAAAAGTCGCGGTTCCGTCAGAACGCCAACGTTTACATTTCGCAACAAAGACCTTTAGAAATCTCCGGCGTGCTAAGCTGTTTGGGTCCCCTCAAGTGGGCTTTCACCGAATTGAAACTATTGAAAATACAAATACGACCCGACTTTAAAGGCTTGGATTTCCTAGATGAAGATGCAGATAGCGATAACGGGTCCAGGTACTACACTTTGGAATTACTTTTGGGAGACATTCATTCCCGCATTGAGCATCGAGAACACTATAAGCCCACGTCGTTTCAAACGCCCTTACTTAAACATATCAGGGAGTCAGACGAAGTTATCAAAATTGGCAACAGAAACTACAGCATCAGAAACCCGTGCACAATTTGTGGACAACTTTCGGCATCCAATGACAAGTCTCCGCCGCATTTGCTCGAACAACCGCATTTGCCGCCATACATTTGGGGCGAATGGGTCTCCACCAGATGCGAAGTGCGACCCATGGGGCTTTATCTAACAAGGAAATTTTCATTTTATTCCGAAGATCCTTTGTGGGTTGGCGAACATAAATTTTACGAGGACCCAAATTGTACTGTTCCCAAATTTTTACTCACAGCTGCTGGTCATTACATGCTAACAAGCTCCAGTAATGTTATCACGGGAACTACCAATATTGACTTCAAAATTGAAAAGGCCACGCTCAAAATTTACAGCAAGCGGATGGTACAAGAGATGAAGATGTTCAGCGGATGCGGCAGAGTTGACTGGCAATTAGACAAGTTCGAAGATCTGGATCACGGCTGTTTGCATCTGGGAATTTTGATACCGTCGATTCAATACGAAATTATCAAATTAGAAATGAACTACGAAGGAGCCTGTCTGCTATTTTTAGGCCAACCAGACACTGATAACATGTCGAGGCTTAACAGCGAACGTCCTACAGCCTTCCAAGATCCTTTGATAAAATGCGGCGATATGGAAATGTACACGAATGGCGTCGTGCAAAACAACCCCTTCTCTGATGAAGAATACGGCTATAATGCGGCCAATGAAAGGCAGCCAGTTTTTTCTATTCTTATTGTTTATACCGTAGTAGTAATAGCGTTTTTGTTTAATTAATATCTCTTCCTTTGTAAGATTGTAATTAAGACAAAAGCAAAAGGGACAATCCTCCAGTGATATATTATATACTTAAATTTCTTGTAAATATTGTAAAAAGTAACATTTAATGTTGTACATAATAAAAATAAAATTAACAACAAATTGTTCGTAGATTTTCATGCGCTAATCTCTGTTTACTGTTTCTTAGCAAATCCCGAAAATTTAATTTACAGCTTATTTGGCTTTTAATATTTGTTCAAGTGACGTTACTTCGTCTCGTTTGAAATTTTTCCTTTTTTAATCAGCACAATTTTAAATATATAACACGTGCCATCGGACTGTCGTCTTACAGAAGCCAAAATTGTAACATTTAATCAAAGTATTGCGTGCCGAAAAATGGATTCCGTTATCAATCCCAATGTGATCTTTTCGTGGTTTGATTACGGCCTATTTCTCCTCATGCTGGGATGCAGCATCCTAATAGGTTTGTATTTCGGATGCTGCGGTCATCAAGATTCTGCAGAGGAATACTTATTGGGTAGCAAATCAATGAGCGTCATTCCCATATCTATATCACTTGTAGCAAGGTATTTTTTTATTTATACCAATGAATCGAATTAATTAATTAATTTTAGTTTTGTTTCGGGAATAATGTTGCTTGCAGTCCCGGCAGATATTTACCGATTCGGCATTGGATACTTTTTAATTGTTGTTCCTTATCTTCCAATTTTTTTCATTACTTGTTACATTTACTTGCCGGTATTTTATAAACTGCAACTTGTAAGCACTTACGAGTATCTCATGCTTCGATTCGATCGGAAAATTCGAGTCATATCTTCCGCTCTCTATGCTATAAATACGTTGTTTTATTTGCCCATAGTGATTTACATACCGGCACTGGCTCTGGCTCAAGGTACACACAATCTCAAAAAATTGTTCCAAAATTATAATGATTTTTTAAAGCAACACAAATTAATATTCATATTGTCACTCCAATCGTATGCTGCGTTTGCATATTTTACACTACAATTGGCGGATTGAAAGCAGTAGTATGGACCGACACTCTTCAATTTGTAGTAATGATTGGATCAATTATGGGGGTGCTTTTCATGGGTGTTAAAACCGTTGGTGGTTTCGAAAATATATGGACCAAATCAGTGGATGCAAAACGAATTTACTTAGAGTAAGATTATTTAGCTACAGCTATCAAAAGCAAAACAAAATTTTATCTAACTTTTTTTGTAGCTTTGATATAGATCCAACTAAAAGAGATCCTGTAATTACGGTCGTAATAGGAACACTCTTCTCATCACTCTCTAGTGTTGCTGTTAATCAAAGTTTCGTTCAAAAATATTTATCATTGCCAAAATTTTCTTCTGCCAAAAAGTATAGCATTTTTTTTTTTCACTAGTCCCCAATATATATATTTTTTTAATTTCAGAGCAGTATGTTTATTCCTTATTGGATTATTAATTTTATCGATTTTCGTAACTTTAACGGGTCTGATAATGTTTACTAGATATTACGATTGCGAACCGTTTGCCGCTGGCAAAATTAAAACCAGAGACCAAATTCTGCCATATTTTGTTTTGGATGTTGCTGGAAGTGTTCCAGGTTTGGCTGGTTTGTTCCTTTCTGGCATTTTCAGTGCTGGATTAAGGTACTTTCATTACTTATTTACAACTATTTAAGTTTTTTGCGATTTTAAATTGAAATTTTTTTAGCACCTTATCTGCTTGCATGAATTGTTTATCGGGAACACTCTACGAAGATTTTGTTAGTCCTTATATGCCCAAAGATATCACCCCGAAACGTGTTAGTGATATTCTTAAAGTATTAGTAGTTATTGTGGGAGTATTGAGTACAGTTTTTGTTTTCGTCATTGAACAAATGGGCAGTATTTTACCAATCAATTACAGCCTTTCTGGTATTACAAATGGTCCCTTACTGGGACTTTTTACACTTGGAATGGTTTTCCCTCAAGCAAATGCCAAAGTAAAGCATTAAATATACTAAATTGTGTAAAATTTTGCCAATTTTATGTTGATTTTAGGGAGCTTTCTATGGCAGTTTGGGTGCTATGGGAATAATGTCTTATATCATAATTGGAAGTCAATTAGCCCAACAAGGAGGCCATTGGACTTACGAAGATAAACCATTTTCAATTGAAGGATGCTTAAACACTACTACAAATGCAACATTTTCAAATTTTCCATCACAGTAAATTAGGTCTTCCTAATTTTTACAATTGCAATTAACTTTATTTATTCTAGGGAAGCAATGACTGATATAAATCCAATTTTCAAGATATCTTTTTACTATTACTGCGCATTGGGAACAGTTTTAACGGTTATAATTGGTGTAATTGTTAGTCATTTTACAAAAGACAGCAACCACAAAGTGGATAGAGATTTAATAAGTCCGGTTTCGCATTGGATGATTAAAGAGGAAAAAGATGATGCAAAATATTTGGATATTAATAATGCTTTGAAAAAAGTTGTCACTCCGGAAAAGCCGTAATTTTTTGGCGCTTTAATTTTTGAAGGGCAATTTTTACTGGAGAAAGTCATCATATCATTCGCCTAATCCTTTGTACATACGAGTAGATAGTAAAATGTTCCCGTAATTAGTGCAAATATTTGTTATTCGTAATGAATATTTAAATTTGTTTATGTGACATAGATCTTTTTAGTTTTTTATTATCCATTTTCAATTTGCTTTTCATAATTTTCTACTTTGTTATACGAGTATTTGTTGATTTTTTATTAATTAGCATTAAGAATCTGTTATTTAAATAGCTTCTGATTGAAGTGCAATATCAAGGATAGTCTTTTATGTATTTTTATTGTTATCTTAATAGTATTGGTAATGATAAAATTATTTATACAGACGTTTGTACATTAAAAGTTCATTGATTTTGTTTATGCTCTAATTAAATTATTTCGTGAAAAATATTTGGAAGGAAATATTTTATTATTGCAAGTGCAAATAAATGTTTACTAATTCTTTTTTTACAACTAAATGTATTATTGAAAATTACATTGTTATAGAAACTATAAAATTTCCCGTGGAAATGCCAAAAATAAACTCGAAGAGAATTTCTCAAGTAATCTCATTATGAAAATCTTTATTTGCCTAAGTTCGCTCGAATTTCCCTGTGTCAAGGTCCAACATGATAATTGAAAACTGCGGTCATAAATTTCCCACAAATATAAGGACTTTACGATTTTGTTAACAAAAATATATAATCGTAAAGATCGATTAGTATGTTTCCATTCTCTACTCATCATTTTTACTAATTTGTACTATCTAATTGTTTTCCTATAACAAATAATAGATATAAGACAATTAA
Organism: Holobus sp. GC000080; assembly: GCA_030556065.1. Lineage (NCBI taxonomy): Eukaryota > Metazoa > Arthropoda > Insecta > Coleoptera > Staphylinidae > Holobus > Holobus sp. GC000080. The sequence continues at coordinate 64,135 of JASKGO010001263.1, forward strand.
TAGAACGATTTTTCAGACGCACACTTTAAAATACAAAGTCAACAAACCTAGAAAATAAAAAGTGGCAAGCAATGAAATTTGCGTCGCTCGGATTTTCACCAAAGTTGCCAGATAAAATTAAGCTGCACTTAAATACGGGGATTTCTTATTGTAAATAAATAAAATACTGTCGACTTAATTCAAATACACTCTGAATGATTGTTCACATTACGAGCGCTCAATCTTTGTTCGATTGTTGTCCCCGAAAGTTGCGGACATGGAGAACTTTACGCAGGTTCTAGTGAATGTGACCCAAGTGTTGGATTTCGAGACGGTGACAAAATTTTCGTGGCACGATTACTTATTCTTTGTGATCCTTTTAATATTAAGTACTTTAATCGGCATCTATTTCGGCTTCTTCCAAAAGCAAAACGCCAGTGCCGAAGACTATTTGCTCGGAGGCAAAGATATGGGCGTCTTCGAAATTAGTTTATCATTAATTTCTAGGTAATTTTTTAATTTAAAATTTTCATTTCTTTAATATTTATTTAACTTTTTTTTTCAGTACAATATCAGGGTTAACTATATTAGCTGTGCCTTCAGATATTTACAAGTTTGGAGTTTCTTATTGGTTTAGCTGTGTGGCATCCCTGGGAGCTTTCCTCATCTCCTACTTTTTCGTCATGCCAATATTTTATAAACTGAAGACTCCAAGCACTTACGAGTACCTAAGCGAACGATTCGACCTAAGAATTCGACAATTCACCTCGTTCATTTTTACGTTTTCCTACTTTCTGTACTTGCCAATTGTAATTTACGTACCCGCGCTAGCTCTAGCACAAGGAACAGGATTTAATATTCATTACATAACACCTTTTATTTGTGGCGTTTGCATTTTTTACACCACAATTGGAGGACTGAAGGCTGTTGTGTGGACCGATGCTTTGCAATTTTTGGTAATGATAGGCGCCACCTTAGTGGTGACTTATATTGGCACGAATGCCGCGGGTGGCCTCTCCGAAGTTTGGAACATTTCTAGGGAAAGCAACCGCACAGTCATCGAGTAATTAATTGAATAATAATTCGGAATCAGTAAGATCTTTGATTTAGTTTTGATTTAGATATGACCAAGCGCGATACTTTTTGGACCAACAATATTGGACTATTTATGCTTTGGAACTACATGATTACATTTGGACAAGGATGCGTCCAGAAATGTTTGGCTTTGCCATCCAATAAAGAAGTGAAAAAGTACTTCAAAATTTCTTATCAAAAAAAAAAAAACAACTAACTAAATCCTAAACATTTGCAGAGCGTATATTTGGTATGCAATTGGAATAGTAGGATTTTTTTCCTTCAGCGTTTACACGGGATTATTAATCTACGCTAGATATAGCAGATGCGATCCTTTTACTTCGAGGAAAATCGAAAGACACGACCAAATATTACCCTACTATATCTTAGATATAGCCTCCGACATTCCAGGACTACCTGGAATTTTCATAGCGGGTGTATTTAGTGCATCCCTAAGGTACCAACAACTTATTTATTATTTGCTTGCAAAGCAAAATATTTACTCTCCCTTTTAAAGCACTCTATCAGCTTCAATGAATGCGCTATCTTGCACATTGTTTGAAGACTTCGTCTCCCCCTTCTTGACCAAAACCCTTAAACCGAAACAAGTGAGTTACATTTTGCAACTCATCGTCGCACTGGTGGGAATAATTTGCACCCTATTGGTGTGGGTCGTCCAAAACTTCCACAGCGTTTTGGAAATCGGTCTCACGGTGGGAAGCTTATCGGCTGGACCTTTGATTGGGGTGTTTATTTTAGGAATGTTTGTTCCTTGTGCAAACACAAAAGTAAACACTCACTTGTTTCATTTCCACTTAAGTTAGAGCTTTCTTTTTAGGGCGCATTATCGGGAATGTTAAGCAGCTTATGCATAATGAGTTGGATCGTATTCACATCGCTTTATTATAAACTGCATGGATACATCAACTTTCCAACGAAACCCTTATCAGTTGCAGAATGTCAGATATCTACGAATGTATCATTCATAACGTATTACGAAATTTTATTGTTGTTCTTATGCATTAAAAACATTTTTTTGTTTTTTAGACCTGCGCCACCCCCGGAATGGACACCAAATTTTATTTACAGAATTAGTTTCTATTACTACAGCGTAATGGGTTGTTTTCTAGTGGTATTCATTGGATACGTAGTTAGCAAGCTTACAAAGCCCGACAAACCCTTAAATAGAGACCTAATAAGTCCTGTAATGCACTGGGCGTTGGAATCGCAAAAAGAAGTGGAATTGCTCGAATACCACAGCGTGGAAAAGGCCAACCACATTATGGAGAAAATTTAGCGATTGTTTAATCAGAAGCAGACAGTGGCAGAAACAAATTAACACGTTCACAGAGTATCCACGTGCTGTAGTTTCATGCCTACTCTAAATCATGCGTATTTACATGGCAAATACGAAATGCTTTTTAATTTATACTTGAATATGAAATAAATAAGAGATTCGTCGGATGACGAATAACGAAACAAGCGCAGCTTTCTTACTCCTAGCCGTTCCTCCACAATCAATCATTCACTTGCAAGCAGTATAAGTGTCGCGGCCTATCATCATCGCGAACATGGATTCATTCATAAATCTTAACGGTAGTGAAAATGCATTCAACACTCGCAGAATTACGTTCACATGGTACGATTACACTCTCTTCTTGTCGATGCTGCTGCTTAGCGTCCTCATCGGTATCTTTTTCGGATGTTTCGGCAAGAAACAGTCCTCGGCGCAGGAGTACCTATTGGGTGGTCGCACCATGAAAGCTCTGCCCATAGCGATGTCGCTCGTGGCTAGGTAAAAGAATTTTCTATTTCTTCGTCATTTTTAAAACGTTGTTGGGAAATTTCCGCAGCAATGCGACGATGACCCAATAAACTATTCGATTATGCTGTTATCTCACTATATTAATAATAGACATCGAGAACAAATGCTTTATGGTGGTGAATTTTTGCAGCCAAATTTCAGGCGTTGCACTTTTATCCATTCCAGCCGACGTCTACCAATTCGGGTCGAATTATTGGATAAGCTGTTTATCGGTACTACTTGTGTCCATAATTAGCTGTTATGTTTACTTGCCCGTTTTCCATAAACTTAAGTTGACGAGTACTTATGAGTATCTAAAAATGCGCTTCGACACCAAAGTGCAATCATTGGCTAGCTTCCTCTTTGGACTTAACGTCTTGTTGCACTTACCAATTGTCGTTTACGCGCCTGCTTTGGCTCTTGGACAAGGTATACTAGTTAAAATTACCTAGTACAATGAATTAAATTGAAGTTTGCAGTAACCGATATAAATATACATGTAATTACGCCAATTATTTGCGCTATTTGCATATTTTACACGACAATTGGTGGACTCAAAGCTGTTGTTTGGACCGATTTACTTCAATTTAGTGTTACAATTGGCGCAATGATTGTTGTATTTTACATGGGCGTCATTTCGGCAGGAGGTTTAAATGTTATTTTTCAAACGGCTCACGAAGGAAAACGTTTGGAAATCGAGTAATTACGTCTTTCCTAACACATAAACTAGCAACCAAATAAATTTAAAAAAATGTTTTAGTTTTGATATCAATCCAACCGTTCGTGATTCATTTTGGGCGATAGTTTTTGGATGGTCCTTAAACTCCCTCTCACACTTGGGAGTAAGTCAAAGTTGCGTTCAAAAATTTATGGCTGTGCCAACGCTAAGAGAAGCTAAAAAGTATAACAAATAATATTCTATTCGCTGAATTCACTCAAACATATTAAAAAAAAAAAAACTTATTTGTAGAGCCAATATTATCTATGTCCTGGGAACAATTGTTGTTAAAACAACTTGCGTCATCACTGGTTTGATAATGTACACGAAATACAAAGACTGCGACCCATTGTCGACGTCTAGGATTACCAAAACCGATCAGTTGCTCCCTTATTACGTCATGGATGTCTCGAAGGACATTCCAGGATTACCAGGATTATTTATCGCAGGCATTTTTTGTGCTTCCCTAAGGTGGCTTTTTTAACAACTCATAAACCGTGTTTCATTTTGATGATTTTAGCACTATGTCAGCTTCAATGAACTGTTTAGCAGGTACTATCTATGAGGATTTTATTTCCCGATTCATGCCGAAAACTATTACTGAGGTGCAAGTCAGCAATATCCTGAAGGGATTGGTTATAATAATCGGCATTGTTTCTGTTTGTTTGGTCTACATGGTCCAACATCTTGGAGGATTGCTACCAATTGCTCTAAGTTTTACGGGAGTTGCTTCAGGACCTTTATTGGGACTGTTTTCTTTAGGGCTGCTGTTCCCTAAAGCAAATGCTAAGGTTTCTAATTTTGATCATTTTCGAAACCATCAAAACTGTAAAGTACCAAAATGTTGTGTTGATTTTTTAGGGAGCTTTTGTTGGCGCACTGGGAGCCTTGGCTTTTATCAGTACTCTATTCATTGGTGCACAATATTACAAAGTTAAGAAAATTTTAAAATATGAACCGAAGCCACTATCAACGGAAAACTGCGATTATTTATTTACTCCCAAAAACACTACCGTGTAAGTTTATCATTCATGTAATTCTCGGCAAATATTATCACTTGTGTTTTAGTGATTTCCTGGAAACCGAAGCTAACGATATATTTTTCATATTCCGAATTACGTATTACTACTATACCCTAACAGGAACTGTCATCGTTATAATTTTGGGAAATATTATCAGTTACTTCACTCGAACTGATAGTCCTCCTGTGCATAGGGACCTTTTGTCCCCAATAATCTACAGATTTTTGAAAGAAGACAAAACTTATTACTCAGTCGAAAAGGCCCTCAATGTGGTGACATACAACACCGCCGAAAAAGTATCGAAATAATACTTAATTCATTATTATCATTTGTTTGCATTACATTCAGTTCTTTTGTATATTTCGTTGTTATTATAAAAATTAAGCTTTTATCAGCACTTTTTGTATTTAAGCAAATACACTTAATTTATGACAAACATTGATGATGTGCGACACATAATAAAGAACAAACAGCATCTTACTTTCAGTAAATCGCTGCTGCGGTATTTCATAACACGTTAAATTTGCTCCCGGCAATCGTTATGGACGAGACAAAATCTTTGCATGCCATTTACTTCTTCTGGTATGACTATTTTCTCTTCGGGTTAATGTTGGCGCTCAGTACAGCCATAGGATTGTACTTTGGATGCACGGGAAAAAAACAAAATACCGCAGATGAATATTTTATGGGTGGAAAGAAAATGACGGTCATACCTATTACCGTTTCATTGGTAGCCAGGTAACTACTTTAAGAATCTTAATTAGTAATTATATATTACAACATTGAATTTTAGTCATGTATCAAGTGTTACGTTGATGGCTGTGCCTGCTGATGTATACAGATATGGTTCGATGTACTTGCTAAGCACTGTCTCAATTGTTATCACATCTTTTATCACTTGTTACATATTTCTTCCGGTATTTTACGAATTGCAATTGAACAGTACTTACGAATATTTGAAAATAAGATTTGACGGCTCCATTAGGACCTTTGTTTCCTTTTTGTTCGTCATCAATTGTATACTCTATTTGGCAATTATTGTTTACACACCTGCTTTGGCCTTTTCCCAAGGTATGTTTTACTTTCCGCTGAAAGTTAATCCTAAATTAAGCAAATTTTAGCTACTGGTTTCAGTTTGTATTACATAATACCGGTAATTTGCGCAATTTGTATATTTTACACCACCATCGGGGGCCTAAAAGCTGTTGTTTGGACCGACACTATTCAATTTAGCATTACTGTAAGTGTTGTAATTATTGTACTAATTTTGGGAGTCCTCTCTGCTGGAGGATTTACAAATGTCCTGAATATAAACCACAGGGGACAAAGATTAAATTTTGAGTATGTTCCTGGCATTGGATAGAAGAAATTTAGTATTTACTATTTTTATATATAATTTCAGTTTCGGATTTGATCCCACAAAACGAGAAACAGTTTTAATTGTTACCTTGCACTTTATTCTGTATTATGTTAGGATGGCTGGCACAAATCAGGAGTGTATCCTTAAATTTCTGGCTTTGCCTACTTTATCGGAAGCTAAGAGGTAACAATCTATAGAGATCCAAGAATTGAGATCATTGAAAAATTACCATTACATTTTTTTTTATTAAATATAAAAATTTTGCAAAAGTTTAAACACTTTTTTCTAGATGAGATAGATAAGTTTTGCGATGTTATATATTTCATTTTAATTAATTAGATTTTTATTTTTTTCATGATCCAAATTCTTGAAGAACTTGGTAAAAATTTTAAATTTCTAAACTTTCACGGCAATTACTTTTACAATTACAGAGCTTTATACTTGTTTTGCTTTGGATTATTATTGGTAAAAATAGCAACCGTAATGATCGGTTGGATTATTTATGCTAAATACGCGGGATGCGACCCATTAATGTCTGGAATTATTCAAAGCAACGATCAATTGTTACCATTCTTCGTCGCTGATGTTGCATCACATATTCCGGGGTTATCGGGATTATTTATTTCTGGAGTGTTTTGCACCGCCTTAAGGTTTTTCAAGTTTTTCCATTTTATTACCTTTTTTTAATGAATGTTTTAGTACATTATCAGCTGCATTAAATGCACTCTCCGCCACCATTTACCAGGACTTTCTCTACAAGTACATTAGCAAGGAAACCAGCCACGACTTTTTAGCTCTTATCTTCAAATTAACAGTGGTAATTATTGGCATTATTGTGACAGTATTGGCCATGTTGGTACAACACTTGGGGGGCATTTTGGAATTAGCAATTAGCATAGCTGGTTTATCTGGTGGAACATTACTGGGATTATTTATTTTGGGACTTTTATGTCCCAAAGCTAATTCTAGGGTAAAAAATACCGCTTATAGAAAAAAAAAATATGCTGAAATATTTGTTTTATGTTTAGGGAGCGTTTTGGGGTACTCTAAGCTCAATGGTTTTTGTAACTTGGATGTTTCTGGGCGCTCAATGGTACAAAGCCAAGGGGCTTCTCAAATATGAACCCAGACCCTTATCAACGGACCTATGTGATTTTGGAGTGGTGCAATCGTTTACAAATGGAACTAGCTCAGTAATTGGACTTCAAACCGACGACATATTTGTTCTTTATAGGATAAGTTATTATTATTATTCTTTAATTGGACTTTTAATTTGCGTCTTAGTTGGATTATTAGTAAGTTACTTAATCAAATCTGATGAAAAGCCAGTTCAGAAAAAATATCTATCACCGGTTGTGCACTTTTTGGTGAAAGATGAAGAGCGTGAAAAGTATTATTCGATCAATAAAGCAATGGAGATGATTACCATCAATACATCTGGTTGAAACAATTCAAGAGAATTTGGTTGTATATAATATTTCATTAGTAAACTCAATAAACCTTGAAAATGTATGCAAGGTCATTATTATTTTTATCATTTATAAATTGTTTGTGCTGCCCATAGTGCTGACGAAGATAAGCTAAGTACATATATTTAAAGCGTATCATTCAATGTGAAGATTATTTTCAAATAGTTTTGAAAGTGGAAGCATTTAAAAACGAACCATGTCTTCTTGTAAGGGTAAGAATATCAAAAATATACTAAAATTACCTAGAATTAGAATACGTTTTTTGTTGTTTTCAAATATTGAATAAAATATTGACTAATTATATTAATTAATAAACAAAAGAGGTCAAAGTTTATACCGGTTTTTTAATGGTTTCAAGCAGTTAAACTAATTTAATTTTATGGTTTTTAATGTCTAAAAAGGACCAGGATACGCAACTCCTCTGGATGCCATGAAAGATGGCCCTAGAGAAGAAATTTTATATGTGTGCTGTGTACAACCTGATAAGACCAAACAGGACCTTCTGGCTACAGTTGATGTCGATCCTAAATCACCAACTTATTGTCAGGTATAAAAATTGTTAAAAAATGAAATGAAGAAACAATTACTAACTGTTGTCAAAGATAATTCACCGGCTTCATACTGGAAATCTCGATGATGAGCTTCACCACAGCGGCTGGAACGTTTGTTCCAGTTGCCACGAGACCACAGGGTGTGCCCACAACGGTCAAGTTCGCGATAAATTAGTTCTGCCTTGCCTGAACTCCGACCGCGTCCTGATAGTGGACACTGGCAAGAATCCTCGCGCTCCTTCTCTTTTCAAAGCAATTGATTCCAAGGAGATGCATAATGTTGGATGCACTACTCCCCATACGGCCCATTGTTTGGCTTCGGGCGAAGTAATGATTTCGTGCATGGGAGATTTGCAAGGAAACGCCCAAGGAGAATTCGTGCTCATTGATACCAAAACATTTACCGTTAAAGGTAATTGCCGCGGTAACAAGTTCAAAGTAGTGCTTAATGTTACTAATGTTTACGCTTTGAATAGGCACTTGGACAAAAGGAAAAAAGGCCCAATTCGGGTACGATTTCTGGTACCAACCTTATCATGATGCAATGATTTCTACTGAATGGGGCGCTCCAAGATTATTTAAGAAAGGCTTTCATCCTACTCCAGATCCCCAAGCTTACGGAACCTCTTTGAATTTCTTCAAGTGGTCCACCCACGAGCTAAAGCAAACCATAAACCTTGGAATAGATAGTGCTGCTCCCTTAGAGGTGCGATTCTTGCATAATCCCAAAGAGGCAATTGGATATGTGGGTTGTTGCATCAGAGCTAATGTCTTCAAGTAATTATCAATTATAATTTTATGAATATTTTCATGTTTATAATGCACACTTTGAAGGTTTGAGAAAAACGATGACGGTACTTGGAAAGCTGATAAAGTAATTGACGTGAAGCCAAAAAAAGTTTCTAATTGGATGTTGGGAAGTACACTGAACGGTATGATGACCGATATTTTGTTATCGCTTGATGATCGATTCTTGTACTTCACCAATTGGTTGCACGGAGATGTCAGACAATATGATATCACCGATCGGTCGAATCCCAAATTAACAGGGCAGATATTTCTGGGCGGCAAAATCGTAAAAGATTCACCACTAACCGTTCTCGAAGATCCAGAACTTTGCGAACGACCTGATCCTGTTTACATTAAAGGAAAACGGCTGCATGGCGGTCCTCAAATGTTGCAATTATCCTTGGACGGAAAAAGACTTTACGTCAGTAGCAGTCTTTATTCTCCCTGGGATAAACAATTCTACCCCGAAACGGTGCAAACTGGCAGTTTCATTGTTAAAATTGATGTGGACGTTAAAAATGGTGGAATGAAATTGGATCCCGACTTTTTGGTTGATTTTGGCGATGGTCCCGATGGTCCTATTTTCGCACATGAAATGAGGTGAGTTTTTGGATTTGTTTAATTTCGTTTTTTCGTTAGAATTCTACAATAATTATAATTAATAATTATTTAGGTACCCTGGAGGTGATTGTACTTCCGATATTTGGATGGCCTGTTAAGTGTTGTGGGCCAATACAAATACATTTTCACAGTTTTTGCTATCTTATCGATTATTTTGATTAAAGGATTATCTAATAATATGCGGATATTAATATTTGGTTTAATCGCGTGCCATTAAACCAACATATTGATTAATATTAGCTAATTATTATTTTTAGCCATGAAAACATTATTCAAAATATATTAAATATTCTGTACCTCTTTCTTTCATAGTTTTATACATTTAATTTTGTAATTGAACAAGATAAATAAAGTTTTCTTCTATTAATTGCAATAATTACCTTCAAAAAAATATGAAATACATCCCCATATCATATTATAGAATATGTCAATATCTTTTTATCGCCTTTAATAAGTTGATGCTTCGTCAAACTCGGAAATTGTTATCCAAACATGAATATCGATAGCATAAAACGCGCAGAATTTTTATCATAATGTTATTCCTCTGTGCAATGAGCCACAAGAACGGTAACCAAAAGAGCAACAAATTTAAATTACGCAGATGTAAAGCAAACGCTAGAGAAAGAAACAGAATGCACGGGCTAAATACTGCAATGGATGTTTTAAGAAGGTAAAAAGAAATATTAATAACTATTTGCTGCTAAATAACTTTTTGCAGTCACATACCAATACAACAAATACAATCAGATGATATTCACACGACATCTCAAAAGCTATCAAAGATTGAAACGATAAGATTGGCCCGCAATTACATCGCGGCAATGATACAGACATTGCAAGAATCTGAACCCATGCACCCTTCCAGATTTGCCAAAATTTTATGTAAGGACTTAAGTCAGACCACTTGCAACTTAATTATGGCCACTTACAATTTGGAAAATTGTGCGCAAATAACTTCGAGTACCTACCAATTTCGTCAATCAACTAACGGTAGTATATCATATCAGCGAGACTGGTATTTAAATAACGGATACGAACACCTGAAGAGATTCCAAAATGCGGAATACATGTTTTATTATTCCAACTATTATAACAATCACATAAATTACAACTACTAAGTTTGTTCATCGCCCGGATCTGGTAACAGGACGTCCAAATGACTATCACAGTACGGACAACTGTAGCATTTAGTTAGGAATGTAGCATTTTCGTCGACATATTTTTTGCAAGAGGTACATTTAAATTTCGTATTTATTATTTGACTAAAAGTTATTGCGCACCTTGTGTCAATGTGCTCGTTGATGCAGGTAGTGCTAATAAGTGAATTTTCGCACACTAAGCAAGGAATTTCAACAGATTCCACATTTTTGCAACGTAAAAGCACATCAAAAATTTCATCGACAAATATTTCCTTCAGATTGTGTTCTTGCAAAAAGTTTCGACTAACAATTTCCTTCAAAAATGAACTGATAAAATGCAAGGATTGTTTTTCGAAATTGTTAATGCTTGCGTTTTTCTCATGATTTTTAAAAATAATTCGCAACAAATAAACAGCCAGTTTAATTTGAATCATAGTCAAAACATCACCTGAAGTCTTTAAGGGTTTATCAGGAATTAATTCCGCTTCTTCAGCAACCAGTTCCGATATTTTCGATATAAAATAATGAATTTTAAGCTCTGGCAATGATAACGAGTCGTAATTTGTAGCTTCGGCTATTATGCTTAACGGGCAAATTTGATTTATAATTGAAGTCAGTCTGAAAATAAATTTCGTTAATAAAAATAACTAATAAACATTATTTTTTGATAGAAATCGCTCACCTCAGTGCTTCTAAACAGTCATGATATGTTTGTAAACTTTTAAAAGGATTTTTTAGCAGTAGATCAATGAAATTTACACCTTCATTGACAAAATTTATCATTTTGCGGGGTTGCGAAAGCCTTTGAAATGAAAAAACCGATTCTTCAACAATCAAAGAAAAAATGGCTCCATTGGGACTAAAATAAAATGAAATCGCTACGTGTGTATTCCAATTAATTCCAATGTCTATAGGATTGATTGAAAGCTGAATTTTATTGTTTACTATGGAAAAACTAATTTGTTTCATAACTCCAGTTTGCGTTAAAACCAGTAAAGTTTCATTAAACTTTTGGAGACCTAAAACAAATACAATTAATAACTAATTAAAAATTTGTTTGAAATTTACCTGTAATTAATAAATTTCCAGCATTGTAACAAATTGAATCCACGGCTGCGCCATCGTGAATGGCATGAATAAAAATATATGATTGATGCACGCAAAATATAAAAATTGTGTCTTCTTTTCGCATAGATTCGATGTAAGATACTTGCAAATCATCACTTTTGTGAAACTGCATCGGGTCCAAACATTTCGTGTAATATTTCGAAGTATTCGAAACGGGAAAGCCAAGAACTTGACCGTTTCTGTTGCCGCAAATTATAAAACCTAAAATATTTTATTTTTAAATTTAGTTAATTTTAATTTCTTTTAAAAATATAGTGAACCTGAATTTGCACCCATGGGAATCCAATGCATTGATGTGATATCTGAAATTGAGAGTCGTTCATCGCAAACAAAATCGAAGTGTGCTTTTGAGTAATCTTCTGCATTGACAAAATTTAACCTCCAGAAGGTGATTTGCCCAGAGTTGTGAGCAACAATGAGGAGACAATACTGGATGATTCCTTCAGAACACATATGCGTCCAAACCATTGCTGAAATTCATAGTTTTTGTTATTTATTTAATTTTTTTTAGAATACAAAAATGTTTACCAGTGGGCATATGAAATTGAAGTCTCTTCATAAACTCTTCATACTGTTTATTAGGTGTCTCAGCATCAACATCACTCCAAGTTGATTTAAATTCATTAATATGTAATTCGGTAATGTTGGCAAGCTTTTTGTAAAAAACTAGGCCATTTTTCAGGTGTAACTTTGCAAATATAAACAGTCCACCAGTATTTGTTAAAAAGCTAAGAACACACTGGTGTCCAATTGCTCCAGAAGGACTCCATTTGCAATAAATAGGATGCGAAAAGTCAATTGTAGAATTTGGAAGGGCAGTAAATAGTTCCCCTTGCAATATACAAGTGTACACTTCATCTCTCGAAAGAAGATGAAATATTGATGGCAAATTGATGCCTAAGTGGTTTGCTATGAAATATTCAGGCACATGAACAAACTGTTTACTGTACGATACACTTGTTGAATTATTAGGATTAAGAATTAGCAGGAGAATTTGAATTCCCTTTTTGTTTATAATTGCAACATGCTCTTCCTGGGACTTTTCAATGGCAAAATTCGATTTTATAGGATGCACAAAGTTGAACTTATCAATTTGCCTCAATTTAATATGCATTTTTTAGTATATAATTAAGGAAACAAGATAATTTTCGCAAGTTTCATACAAGTTTTCACAACTGTTAAAATTTAAACTTTTTTAAATTTGTTGAAAAACAAAACATAACCAATTTGTTTTGTTAAAGGCAACCATATAAACACTTTAGTTAAATCCGCGACATCTCTTGGAGTTTGTTTTATAACCTATACAAAGATGTTTACTTCATTCTCTGGACTTTATTAGATTGTGATTACAACTAAAGTAGTCTTTCTCGTATTAATTCATCAATTTCTGTTTAAAATATTTAATAATTTTCCACAATGGTTTGTGAGAAATGTGAGAAAAAGCTGGGAAAAGTAATTACTCCTGATCCATGGAAGTCTGGAGCTAGAAACACAACAGAAAGTGGTGGCCGAAAGGTAAATGAAAACAAGGCACTTACTGGCACCAAGAATAGATACAGTCCTTACACGAGTAAATTTCAAACTTGTGGGTAAGTAACTTCACAATTCGCTAACATTAATTGCTTTCTTCTTTGATTACTTAATTGTAACTTCAATATTAACAATTTTAGGATTTGTAAGCAAAAGATTCATCAAGTTGGCTCACATTACTGCCAGTCTTGTGCTTACAAAAAAGGTATTTGTGCAATGTGTGGCAAAAAGATCCTTAGCACTAAGAATTACAGACAATCCTCCATTTAGGCAAACACTTTCATCATTAGTATTATTTAATTTAATTAAACAATTAATTATTTATTTAAGTAATTTGTTAGATTGTAGTTATTCAATTTTAAAATTAAGACAGTTTTATTTTAAATTTTAAATATTAAAAATAGTTTACAGAAGGTAAATTAATTTTTGAAGAAAAGTTATGTAATAAATTCAGTTCTTTTCAGAAATAGTATGAAATAATTTTTAAAACGTATTAGAAACTAAAATATACTAATTGTTTATTAAGAATTAACTAACAATTTCATACACAAGATAACCAAGTGGTTTAATTACTTAAAAGAAGAGATTAAAATATTTAGTTGGTACTCTATCTTGAGCATTCGAGTATATATAGATATATAACAATTTGCCAGTGAAAACATTTGAAAACTAAGAATACAAGTTATTATACTTAAATCAGTGTAAATATATACTTACTTTTGTAAAATATGGATATAAATATGTATGCGAAATCACAAAAACCACTCGCAGTGCTTAAATCCTGCCATCACAATTGCGGAATCAAGACATCTCATCGTACTTATTGTTCTGGTTCTCGGGAGGCCAAACGGGGCCCTCGGAAGACCCACTAGGCGTTGGGGCACGTGTAAAAGCGTTCGCCAGTGCCTCCTTTAATCGATCCGAAAACGTTTTGTATTCCAGCTCGCCGAAATTCTGACCGAAATTAAAATCGGCCACTTCCACCGTAAACCTTGAACATTAAATTAAAACTTTACTTAAAAAATATTTCATTTGGTTGATTTGGTTCCCAAAAAGAGCGTTTCTTTTAAAAGCATTCAGTGATGGCAGTCTAAAAGGAAAAAGAAATACCTGCTTCGATTTTGCCAATAATACGCCACTCCAAATATAAAGAAAACTATTGCCATTAAGCTGAATCCAACCGGCACCACTATAACAGACAACTGTGCCTGCTTATTAACTGAAAACAAAAGTTTAAATGAAAAATTTAACGAGAAAATCGTTTCGATTGTTACCTTTGTAGAGAGTTACCGTCACCGGGTATATCTTTTTGCTGACATCGTTTTTAATTATAACTACAATCGTGTGGATATCGATGTAGTCCATCAGGAACAACCTGTAGATGTCGAACTGGCACACGGAAACCCTTTCCACGCTGGGGCACGTCTCGTTCCCCGTCACGTTGTAGATGCCGTCCATGAACATGTAACAGTACTCGAACGATGCAGAACCGTTACACGAAACGGACAACTCCAATATTTCGGATCTCTGGATCCAATTGTTCCCTTGCACTGACACTTTATTAACAGGCTCTGCAATTTTTTTATCGTCAAAAATAAAAATCAAACTTCGGGTAATTAAAAAGTTGAAAACTTGAAAACAAACCTTTAGCAACCAGTTGTCTTGAAAATAAGCCGTAAACCGTATCAGGTCCCACTGGGATCAAAGTATGGTTATTGCAAATAAATGGAAACGACATTTTTAAGAGCCCTGTCGTGTTGATAAATTTGGTGTGCTTGCTGTAGATGATATCTGATTCATTTTTTATGTTAGTAATCAATTGCAGGTCCCTTTTGCTTTTTGACTTTTTTGTCGTTGTTGTTGTTGGTGTAGTAGTCGTAGATGTGGTCGATGTGGGTGGTTCAGTTGGGAGCGGTGTGAAATCAGCAATAACAAATGCATCAACTTGATGTGTTATATCGACACTGCTGTAATTCCATTGCAATTGATAATCTGTTGATACAGCAATGTATTTGCAATCCAAAAACCAATAAGTCAGAACTTGGGTGGCTGAGTTGTTTAAGTATTCCAAATCGGAATCTTTGAGAAGTATCTTATGATATGCTACACTAGAATTTGACACAAATTTGCTTTCAATTGTTTGATTTCTTTGCTGAATCTCCAGTTCACCATTCAATGATTCTAGAGAAGAAATGTTTATCAAAGTAAAACAAAGAGATTGGTGGAAATCATACAAAATGATTACTAATATTGTAACTAATTTTCAAATATGTAAATTTGACCAATGTTGCCACAAGTTTTTTCACAGATTTGATTATCATTTTATATTAATATTATTATAATAAAGCTTACCTGTTAGTGTAAACGATAATCTCTGTGAGGTAAGAACAAAGGGAATAACGTAGAACTTATAGACTGTCACTTGCATAACATATGGGCCAGGTGGATTGTTTGCTCGGGTGTAGTTAACTGACCATTCATCATGGGGGCTTTCGCTATCAATTTCACGTTCGTGCGTAGGAACTGCATTGTCTCTCCATGTAAACCTAAACGAACCCGAAGCCAAGTTATTGCCGTAGAATAATTTGGCTTTGAATTTCACTGTCCCTCCAGAAACAACAGGGGCATTGCTAGTTAACTCCACATAGTATTCTGAACACCAACCTACAACAAGGAGCTTTTTATAAATAATAATTCATTGCCACAATAAATTTACCTGTTGTTAAGATACCACTTAGGACTACCCAAAGGGTAATAACTTGCATTTTGCAAGACTGCTTAAAATAAATGAGTTTTTTTATGAAAACACTTTGGAAAACACATCAGCTGTTCGTCCTTGCTTGTTATGATGAATCCTCGAAGGAATCCTTAAAAAATGAAATGCGCAGGCTTAACAAATTAACCGCACAAAAGTAAAAAGCGTCAAAGTCAAATGTCGAAGAGTGGATAAGAAAATGTATAAACAAAACAAAGTTCATACTGAAAATGTTTTATAAGTTTTATAATTTTATTGAAATTTATTAACATTTTAACATGGATGAAGAAGCAAATATTCTGACTCCTGATATTCAAACGTTTTTATTTTTTGACTGTGAAACTACTGGTCTTCCTTGCTATGAATACAACCGTACTAAAATAACAGAACTTTGTTTAGAATCGATTCATACAAAACATTTATTACTGCAAAGGACAATTCCCAGAGTAAGAAATCATTTGCTTCTGAATTTTAATCCTAATAAGCAAATAAGTCCCATGGCTACTGAAATCACAGGTATTTCACTCATAAATTATTAAATAAACAAATAAAAATCAATGCTTTTGCTTTAAGGTTTGTCAAATGATTTACTGGAAATACAATCTAGTTTCACAGATGAAACTGTTAAACTACTGAATAATTTCATAAGCATGCATCAGAAACCTGTGTGTCTTGTGGCCCATAATGGAAACAAATTTGATTTTCCAATTCTGCAAAGCCACATTGCAAACGCCCAGGGTGGTGGTCTCTCAAGTGATCTTCTATGTGTGGACTCACTGGATTTGTTCAGAGAAATTCACAAGTGTGATAAAGAGGATGTAGAGAACCAAACCAGGGTGGAAGTCAGCATCCACAGTGAGCCATCTGAGTTGAATGATGGCATGGATGAAATGTTGTCTCAACATATGGACAAACTGGAGGAAGAGATGACAAGAGTTGCTAAAATTCAGCAAATCAATGAAACCACTCCTAAGAAAAACAAAATCTCCCACAGAACTTTGGTGAATGTCACAAGTGGTTCCAATTTATACTACCAGCCTTCTAAAGCTAAAAAAAGTTTAAACTACGAACCCAAACCACCTAGTTTTAAACTGGTAGAAGTGTACAAAAGACTGCTAGAAAAGGAGCCTGCTGATTCACATAGAGCCGATGGCGACGTCAGACTAATGGTGGAATGTGCTGCTTTCTTGGGTGAAAAATTTGTACAACTAGCCAATAAGAGGGCAAAACCATTTAATAAGATTCCTCCATTAAATCCCCTACAGTTTTTTAAGTAACATTATATTTTAACACTAAGAAGCTAAAATGAACAAAGCGAATTATTATAATTAAATAAGGGGGAAAAAAAAGTTAGTAATTTACCAATACCGAACGCCCTTTTGATACTGTAACGATCTCCCTTTAAAAGAGTGGTGTAAATTCTTGAAAGTCGACGTTCCAGATCAGCATGAAAGCGTTCGTTTCCTCTCAGAATTTTATCGGCAGGATGCCAAAAATATCGTATTTCTCTGTTTCTAATGGCATCTAAATACATTCTAAACATCTTCAAAAAAAAAAAAAAAAAAAAAAACCAACAAAAAAATTGGTCACAAAATTTATATACCTGCAAAAAAACGTTTCCAAGTGATTCTTGTTCGTAAATAAGAGTTTCATCGAAAAGGGCCCAAAGAAAGAGAGATTTGATTTGATAACTTTTTATATAGATATCGTCGTTATAATTGTCTCTGATAAACTGCAAGGGAAAACAATCAATTTGAAAAAAAAAATAAAAATAATAATAAAACTTACTTTGAGCAATCGATAAGCTGGTTTAACATGTTGTTTATCCTTCATCATATCTCTTTCAGCTTCTGGAAACCAAACGCGGAAATTATCTTCAAAATTCGGCACCAATAAAAAACTTTCGATGCGTTTTTTTTCATTATATTCCGATGCGCGCTGGTAAACTTTGCGAAATTGCGCAGGCAAATACGATTCGTCCATTAAAATAGTGGGCACAATATCGATATCAAAGTAATGCCGTCCTCGCTGTAAACGCACCACTTTGTTGTCGAATTGGTAAATCTAAAAGAGCACAATTAAAAATACGGCTTGCTACAAAAGAATCAAAACCTGAAATCCATTTATTTCATCTGGTATGTTATCTAAAGCTTCATCCAATAAATTATGAAACCAGTTATAAAATTCAGATGGATCTATGCAGTCATATTCATCCAATATGTCCCATATTTCACTAAACATGTACCTTTGCATAAAACATAAATCTCCTTACCAATACCTTTACCTTTCAGCACAATAATAGTCATCGTCCGGATCAAGGGCAGCCACAACTGCTCCGGGCTCATCGTGAGAAAGTTCAACCGAAAAGTAATCGGGAATGACAAAGCGAAAGTCCAAATCGTACTCATTAGGCTCAGTTATTTTTACATTTTCATAAAAACTGCCTCCGTAGAAAATAAAATTAAAATTAATTAATTTTCAATTTGCAACATTTATACCTTTCGTAATGCCCTGTTGTTTCTTTTTTTGTCAGCTTGGGAGAGTCTTATGTAATTTGCATTTAATTCTTTTAAAATTTCATCCAAATTAGGATTCATCTTTGTTAAGAGTACCTATAAAATCATCAAATTTAGAAATAATAGTAAAATATCAACTAATAAGAACAAACAGGTAGAATGAACGAAAAAGAGAAACTTTTTTTTTTTCTTGTCTTGTTATATATTAAACAATAAATAAATAAAATAAAATAAACTGAATAAAACAACGTCAACAGTTACATTTTCTACAATGGACTTTACTGAAAAAAAAGCAGTTTACATGAAATTTACAATACAAATTTAAAAAATATGAAAGTCGTTTAAAAACATGAGAATTAATAAAATGCTTAATATAAAATGGTAAATTATTGAGGAAGAGGTTCAATGGTTTGATGAGAGCCATTCCCGTCAGTCCCGTTTAATTTTTTGACTATTTCTTGCAGCAAACACACCATTTCTTGCTTATTGTGCTCTTGAGTTTTGCGCAAATCGGCAATCTCCTGCTTGAGATCTTTGAGCATTTCGTACATTTCATCGGACACACCTGTATTAATGTTCACATTGCCAATATTAGCCCTTATTTTCGATCCCTTCTCCTCAATCACCACTTCTGAAGTAACCAATGGTAGTGATGGTACGATTTCGGTACCATTAGTCTTAAACTTTAATAACTCAGCAGGATCTTAAAAAATAAACTTTGCAATACAAAATATATAATTTTTTAAGTTCGTTAATTACTTAAGAAATAAGAGCACACTTTTTCAATGTCATTTGGCAAGCATCGATCAATGTCATTGATGATCTTTTGCATTCTTTTGGCCCAATTCTCAACGGTAATCGGAGGTGTGTTTTCCAGCAAGTTGTTCTTTATATTCCAATAATAGAAAATTTCTTTTCTTGTCAAGTAATCCGCGTATGTTCTCAACATCTTTACCATAAAATATCATCAAAACAAAAAATAGTAATACAATTTTATTCTACTGGTTACCTCCATAAAAACAAAACTCAACGAGTTATTTTCCCAAAAATCAGCGCCGCGTTTTTCCAGTTCCCACAGGAACACCGTCTTAATGAAATAACTACTAACTCCTGCATGATTTTGTTTGTCGCGCAATTTCTTTAACAATTTAATGCAAGGTTTAAATGTGCGCAAGTTTTTCATTAGTTCTCTCTCCTGTTTCTGAAACGAGAGCCGCCAAGCGATTGTGGTATCATTGCATTCCGATTTTGGAGCTTTTGGAACCACAAAAAAGCTGGTCTAAAATCCGAATCAGTTAAATTCACTTTTTATAAAAGAATTTAAAATTCTACTTTATCTTTAATGGGGTTTTTCCTAAAATTTCCTTTCGGCCAATGGGTTTCGTTGAAGACGAAACACGGCACCAAATCAACATCAAATTTAAGATCACTAATTAGTGACCTGACTTTGAAAGTAAAAGCTGGTCCACCTTTAACCATCTTAATCTAAAATTTGCACATGCAGTGCATAGAAACTTATCAGAACTTAGAATATTTGGCAAAAATCTTACTGAGAATTCTTCTTCTTCTATTTTTATCATGTGATGCGAACCGCATTTTTCAAAACTAGCCATTGCTTTCGTGATAACACTTTCTATCCACTTTTTGCAATACTCGGTGCTTAGGTATTCATTAATAAACAATTCTCTAAAAATTTAACACATGCAACCAAAATCTACACGTACCATATGCCATCGATAACTTACTTTGGCAATGAGGAGGGACTTTCGACTTTAATCGAAACAAAGCCAGGCGTTTCTTCGATCGGTTCCAAGCGCACTTTGAAATCTTTCGGAAGGACCAATTTTACGTCCAGATCGTACTCGTCGGGTTTGCCGACTTTCAGGCCATCGTAGTAAGATCCACCGGAGAAAATCTCTTGAAAGAGTTTGCCGAAGAGCGCACTTACATCTTTCATACTGCTAATGATCGTGTTGGCAATCTATATAGTACACAAAGCGCAAAACCGTTTAAAAATTTTAGGAAGAGGCAAAAAATGAAACCAAGTTCTTGCCTTTAACAGTACAATGCTGTTTCTCTTCTTCGCAATATTATTCAAGCTGATGCAATGTGTGATAATTTTCTGTAGCGTGTTCTCCAAAGAGTTGTAATTTTTCTTGTCGGTGTCCGTCATTTCTAAAAAGGAGCACACAGCGTTCGGTTTGTGATCAATAATGAATGACTGGTTCGTCGTCGTTACAATATTGTAACGTCGTGTTTTTAAGTGTTCGTGAACCCTGAAAACAGTTCAGTTGCCAGGGACGCGTCGGCACCACAACAAGCGGGCGCGGGCGGCCGAACATGGCGAAGAAATTGAGCGCTATAAGGCAGCTATCGCTGCAGTGCGAGACGCCGCCACCAACCAGACCAATCCTTAAGAAACAGCATTCCGAGGGCGAGCCCGATGAAACCCATGTGGGAATACGTGTATCGCTAAGTGCCAAGACGCGGCCCAAAGTTAAGGTGGCTTGGTGCGATGACCAATCTGAAGAAACCAACAAAACGGAGCCGCCAAAGTCAAAAGATAACGACGTGTTGCACTCCAGACAAGACATTGCTCAGAAATTGCGTCAAGCGTGGAGGGACCGCGAGAAGAACAAGAAAAGTCTTAGCATATTTTTGGCGCAGACCAAGGAAACGGATGCCGCAATAACGACTCCTAAGATAGATCATGCTGAAGTGGACTTCAAGGCGCTGTTTCACAAGCACCGGAAGGAGCGTGCCGTTTCAAAGTCACCTCGTCTGCCGACTCCCTGCAACTACATTCCATCGAGACAAGAGACCAGAAGTCGGAACTTTAACTGCAACACCATCGTAGTGGTTCCTGTCATCGAGCGACCCCCTAAACCGGAGGAGGAACCAAAGGATGAAGCGATGGAAGAAGAAAAAACAACGGCTTCCATTCGAAGGGAAATGTTTCAGAAACGCACAAATTCTGCATTCAACGGGACCATAAGTCGTGCACCTCTTGTAAGAAGTTCATCGACGCCAACACCCAAAACGTCTAAATTTTTGGCCAACAAAAGGAAGACAAAACCGAAATCGAGCAACAAGCGCAAAAACCAACTCAAAGATGGCAAAGAAGAAGCTTTGGTCGAACAGCGAAAATGCAGCGATATAGTTACGATGGTCTCGCTGGTCAGTCCGTCCGAAAGCGAACAGGAAGAAGAACCGGATGTTCAGCAGCAGCTGCAGCAACAACCGAAAGCGACGTCGCCGAAAAAGTGCGCCGTGGAACCGGGTGGAAACAACAAAAGCTTCAGTCTGCGAAAAACTGTTAAGCAAGGTAAGTAACCCAAGGTCGCCCATGACTGACACATCAAAAGAATCCAATTAAACAATTGAGTGATGGGTAATTGGACCACCCTTTGTTTAGTTTCTTTTCAGCAGTCTAGTATTCACGCAGTTCGAAGTTTTTCTGCGAGTTTCCCCTCGCGAAGAGCTTCCATGGCGACCGCTATGTTGCTGGGCAGCGCGGCGAAAAAACTTCAGAAGGGCTTGGCGTTGGAGAAACGGGGCCAGCAGGACAGGGACGAGCAGCAGGTCGGTCCCAAACGGAGACTCGTCCGGTCCCTCACCATCGCCACCGACGGCACCGCCCAACCGACAAACACCAGCACCAACGACGACGGGAACATTGATGATGATGATAATGAAAGGTGAGCAGCGCATGCAAATTTTTCTACTTTCTTTAATCGATTCGGGCAGTTGGAAAATAGTTCTAAAGTACCATTTAACTTTTTCCAATTACCCGATAATCATTTGCATGCGCTCCGCTTATTAAATCTGCGCTTTACTTACTGCAGTTAGTCAATTTGCGTTTTTAATCGACCCGTCCACGGATTTCACAACTATGTCACTGACGCATAAATTGCCCTTTTTATTGCTTTTTATGAGGAGACGGAGACTGAGCGTCGTCGATCATTTTTGATAAGGTCGATCAGTCGAAGGGGCCAATTTTTTTGTATGCAATACCAACTGACAGATTTACCTCTATTACCCTATACGTCGTGATATGAAACCGTCATGTTTGAATCGATTGAATTTTTTCGGTCTTGTGATTTCGTGCAGATATTATGTACTTTACTCGTAGGTCGGTTGTAACAATCCCGACTTATAGGTAAAGCAAATTTCTAAAATTTGCAAAACCTGTATAACAAATTTAATGACGAATTTAAAGAGAATAGAAATGTTATCTTTTTGAAACATCAGCAAATTTTAATCACGGAAAACGCATAATGCATAACTGACATCATTCCTAATAATAACGGTTACTGTTTATGCGATTAAAATCATGAAGATTAAATAATCTCAAGTAATTCTATTCAAAATCTAATCTAAAAGAATTGACACAATTAAAGCCTATTAATTGTCTGTAGAATAGAATCACTTTTTTAAATAATAATTTTTAAAAACAATTAAATTGTAAATCTCAATTATTTCCAGCTTTAAAAAAAGGAACATTTGTTGGAGTTTGAAAATTATTAGAACGTGACAATATTGGTAAAACACGAACAAAGAAATAAAAAACAAACAAACAAAGCTCCTTCTTTCTCCGTAACAAAAAAAAGTCCTACATTAACTTAATCAATTTTCCAAGAAACCATCAACGGGGAAATCAATGAGGAATCATTTTAAAGCAACTTTTGCATAAAAACTAAAAAAAAAGAAAACATGCACGAAAATTCAATCGATCCATCCCATCCGTTCGCGAAAAGTCAGCGAAAACTCTCCATCTGCAAAGTCAACATCATCCAATCACGACAATAATTTCGCAAACAATAACTCTCTTATCAGAGAATGCGTGGGTCGAACATAAATAAACAATATATGAGTAATATAATGCGTTCGCTCCCAATAATACCGCAACATGTGAAGAAACCAGGCGGTATAAGGAGGAAATATGATATAATAATTTCGGAACGCGATTTATTCGGGAACAAGTCCGTGATGTCTCCACAGTGCCTAGGTCATCACCGAGCCACTTGTCCCCAATTGCTAAGGAAGAGCATTTTCAAGGTTGGATCCGAAGGCGGATGGCGTGCAAATATTTCTCACTTTCCCCCCTTTTCGTCCTTTTATTGGGACCTTCTAATTACATTGCTAAATAATTCAAGCATGCAACTATCCAATTTTCCTTTTGTTTACCGAACCGATTCGCTTTTGTTTGAAAAATTCCACAAATACCATCTTAGTAATGAATTATCATTACTAAGATTAAACCGGATGAAGTTAAATAGCTTTTATTTTAGGCATTAAGCAAATATTGGACTAATGAACAAATACAAAATAAAATTTATCGATTTCCTAAGAAGAAAAACTTTTATTAACTAGAAAATACTAAATTTTCGCTAGATATTTTAAACTTATTTCTTCTGGTTCATACCGAAAGTCGCTTCTAACATTGTTACTTTAAATAAAACATATTAAATTTGCTTTATATGGAAAATACCACAATTATTACTGTGGCAACATTGTATGTTGCTGTAGTGATTCCAACTTGCTTGCAGTTAGCAACTAGTTTTTTTTTTTAATATAGAAAAAAACAACAATATTCCGCCAAGGACCACTATGTATTCAAAATTAATTGCTAATCAATGTCCATATTCAAAGCTTGTAATTACATAATTTGTTATTAGACAAGAGAGTACTTCGGAAGATCAATCGGCAAACACCAAAATCAAAGAAGAAAAAGAAGAGGAAAGTCCAAAAGAAAAAGAATGCTGGGCCACGTACTGTCGCATGAACGAAAGGGGTCTGAACGTGTCTTACGACACAATCCTGCGAGGCATGCTCACCCCCACGGAATACCGACTGAGAAGAAAGCTCTCCTTGCAAGAACTACCTGAAGATAATTGCTGATAGCGCTCCTAGGAAATTAATTTATCGATCACGCACGTTGTTCAAAACTTTTGCCCGTAATGGGGGCTAGGAAATTAGCGAGAGATGCGAAAGCACGCATCAATGGAATAATATACATACTTAAAAAAGTTTTTGCACGTAACAAGAGGGGCACACGAGTCGTACATTATTACGAGAACCATTATTAACGATATTGTTGGGTATTTTTATAGTACAGTAACGATAACGATTGTAAATAAATATGAGAAAAATCACATGTACAGTGGTACTTACTTTCTGCTTTCTGGCTTCTTTGGGGAATTACACAAGATTGTGGTGTTGTTGCTGAAGAACCAGTTTATTCGAAATGAAGACAGACGTCTAATCAATCTGGACACGTCGCTCCTTTGGTCTCCGATTTTCACTATTTTTACCTGCTTGCTGATCGGCTATTTTGAAAATTATTCAAAAGCACAAAAGAAATTGGAAGAGAAGGTTAAGTTTGAACTAAGCGAAGTTGATTTGATTTTTCAGCTGACTAAGAGAGTTACTACACTTACATCTAGCGGTCTATGATATGAACCAACAAATGCTGCGTTAAATTTCAGAACTAAAATTAAATAAATAAAAATGTAAATAAATAAATTACAGGACTTCGTACTTGTGTTTTACTAAAAAAAAACAGTTAATGTTTGTTCTTAATTTATCAAATTTCATGGAATAAATCTATGCGAAATAAGGACAGGACACTTAACTCCTTAAAATTTCCCGAGAGTTTTCCATCCATGGTTTGAGGTTATGAGAAAAGAAAAATCAATTTTCGCAAGTTAAACAAAACAAGTATAATCGATTTCAAACTAAGCATGACTCACAATTCTCACAATAGTCAATAACAACAAATATGTAACATTGCCAAGAAGTCCTTCTTGTGCCTTTTCCAAGTAAATGACTTGAAGAATTGAAAAAAGAAATGTTCAACTCATTCTTCAGGAGGGGAAAAAAGGAAAACAAAGCATTACTGGAGCATAAGCTATACCTGGTTGGACTAAACAAATTGATTTGATATTTTTACAACTTACTGTGAACTGTTTCAGGCTCGAGAAACACCTGAACCAATATTTGATATTTCAGAATGTGATATTCACAATGTCCCTTCAGGGATCTACTCATTATGCAAAGTATTCCAGAAAAGCCACTTAAATTTGTCTTTTAACTGTTTGGAGTCCTTCAATGGTGGTGGGAATTTGTCTGATCTTGGCAATCTCAGTGTTTTGAATATTAGTCACAATGCTTTTACTGCTTTGCCAGTTGAAATACAGCTATTAACAAATCTTAGGGTAAGTTTATTTTTTATTTCTATGATAAATTTTGATTAATTAATTGTTAGGAGTTTTATATGGACAACAATCAACTAAAAATACTGCCTTCAACACTGTGCACATTGAAACATTTGCAAATTTTATATATTAACAACAATAATTTACAACTTCTTCCGGAAAACTTTGGCTCTTTGGCGTCTTTGAAGTCTTTGCATTTGGAAAATAATCCAAGGCTTAAAGTTTTACCCAGAAGTTTACACAGAGCCAGAAAACTCAACGAACTTACAGTGGATATGGAAACATTCATTTATCCTCCGCTGGAAATACTAGCAGCAGGGACCGAAGAAATTTTGAAATTTCTTTGTTCAGGTGAAATGTTTAAATGAATTTTAAGTAATTTACATAAGCTAACGACAAAAAAATTGCAGAAAACAATTGTGAATGCTATTTAAACATTCAAGAAACTGACGAATCGGACATGGCACGCGGAAGAGAAATTGATAATAGCATTTTATACGAATCGGCTCGATTAGAGGTAAACCTAAAAGAAAAATAGGCTGCTTTCGATGTACCTGTATTAAAACTAATCAGCTTCTTTTGATTATTTTAGGCTAAAATGAGGGATCTAGCAAAGAAGAAGGCATGTCGCTACATTTTTTAGTTCTAGTGTTTCGTTCATTGCATGCTTATTTTAGGCAAAATTTGCTTGAAGCGTTCTTCTTTTAGAACTTTGAAATAAACGGTTTGCTTGCAGGATCAGAAAAACAAAGATTTCTTGGAAATCGAAAGGCAGTGGGAAGAAATTAGACAAAAAGAAATAGAAGCAGCTAATTCCTCCAAGGTGGACAAAGAAAAAGTAAATTTCACTTCAACAGATTCCATATTTTTATAAATTACAACAAAAAATTTTAGCTTTTGGCAGATATAATAAATCAACAAGAAGTACTAAACACTTCTCTAGGCCAGATACAGAACATAAAAGACGCAGAACGTTTAAACTTAATAGAAAAACTACGTGAAAGTAAGTTTTTAACGGAAAAAATTTGCAGTTAACAATGAATTTATTTGATAGGTGAAAACGCGACAAGCATAGCAATCCAAAAATTGCTACAATTGAATGCAAAACCGAGCCAACAGCTGCTGGAAATTGAATTTAAAGAACAGGAAATGTTGCTCGAAAAAGCCAACGAACATCGCGACTTGAAAAAAGCACAAATCCTACAAGATATGCAACAGCTGCTCAACCAAGAGTCTGACAAATTTAAACAATTGGACGAATCGCGTTTGGAAAGCACTAAAACAATTTTGGAATTGTAAGTAAATAATTTATAAAAAAGAAAACATAAGAAAATATTATATACTTTCAGGGAGGCATCAAACAATTCGAACATTTTGCAAGTGCTTCAATCACAAAACGATAAAAACAGAAAGCTTGCAGACACTTTGAGACAGGACGAAGAGCTGCAAAAAATAGCCGTTGCCACTCTTTTAGAGAAAACTGATGGACGGTCTTGGAGTTTGGTTCAGCAAGTCGCTTTAGTCGAGTCACAATTAGCAGCTCTCACTCATATTGAG
The DNA here is from genome assembly GCA_030556065.1 of Holobus sp. GC000080. NCBI lineage: Eukaryota > Metazoa > Arthropoda > Insecta > Coleoptera > Staphylinidae > Holobus > Holobus sp. GC000080. Next base: position 91,364 of record JASKGO010001263.1, read on the forward strand.
CTCAATAGACGCAAACTACAGATTGACCAAAATGTGGTATGTTTTGTTTTTCTATCTAAATATTAACTTTTGCAAAATACTATAATTTCGGTAATTTTGTATTTTTTATTGTCTGTTGTCTAGAATGATTTGGCTCAACAACGTGTGGAATTATCCTACATGCTTTTGGATTTAGTGGAGCAACAGAACGAGAGACGTGCTCAATTAAGGACCACTTTGCAAATACTTGAAGAAAAGAATGAGGAGCAAGCTGAAGATTTTTGGATGCGCCAATACCAAGCACTTTTGGACAGGTTTTCCATTTGGTTTTTACTTAAAAACAATGTATTTAATTTGTTTCTTTTAGAATGCCGATTGGACTAGTTGAAATGCAAAGAAATATGGATCCAACATTGGTGGAAATATTGCTTATGGAAGGATTACTGAATTATTTGCCGTTTTTAGCCAAGAGTCATCTAAAAGGAGGTACTAACTGGCTAAAAATTAAAACTTCAATATTCAGTTATCATTTTCAGATGAATTAACTCTTTTAAATGAGGAATATCTAAAGGATTTGGGCATCACAAATATGGCAGATGTTAAAAAACTATTATCTGCAATTGCCAATTACAAAAAATGCAAGGAATACGAAAAGATTTACCCACAGGAGGAACCTAGTGCTCCCCCTATGGAACCATTGAAGCCAAGCGCTCCCAGAGGAAATTTAGAGCATAATATGGGAACAGCAGAGGCAGAATGTGTAGTTTGTATGGATGAAAAGGTTTGTATGACCAAAACATTTCAATTAATTGCTAATTACTTTTCTAAAATTTACAGTGTCAAGTGATTTACATTCCTTGTGGCCATTACTGTTGCTGCTTGAACTGCTCAACAACAATTACTGATTGCCCAATGTGCAGAGCCAAGATTGAAAGGATAATTCCAGTCAATTCTTCAAATTGATTTTAAAGAGGTGCTACCTTTGCTGCTAATCTTTTCTCTTCAAAGCACATTTTGTGGCCTTACAATTTTAAAAATGTAATCAGTGTGATATTACTTTTGCTTTAATAAAATAAAATGGCATTAAATATTCCATCACACTTATTATTGTATAAAATAGGTTACGTAACTTACAATAGAGGGTGAAAGCAAAAAAACTATGTCTCATCTTGCTCAGTTTCTTCAACTTCTTCTTCATTGTCAACCTCTTCATCCTCTGCATTATCTTTCTTTGCTTTGTCTCCTTTCGCTTTGATTTTGCTTTCATTAAATTCTGTAAAACAAAAGAGATTAATGAAGTGATTATTATCAGTGGCATGCTTACCATTGAGTTCCTTCTTAAGGGGTTCCACGAAATGACCAAATTCTGCTTCTTCAAGAGCATCAAATATATCCTGTTGGATGATTGTTTTTCGTTTTGCATTTTGGGCACATTGTGTGCTTTGCGAGCTTATATAAATAATGAAAATTGATGCAGCTTTTGCAAGAGCCGCTTTTACATCTTTGCCCACGTTAATGTTGTTGGGAATTGCTTCTTTAATTATTTTTAATACTGCCGACTGTGGCAGGTTTAAATCTTCTAATTTTTCTGCCATTTTATGAAATTTACTAGCAATTTAACTCTGGTAATTAAGCAACAAAGTAGAAAATTAACTTGCGAAAATCCCGGCTGTTTCAATTTTTTTTTACAACTGATGAAACATAACCTTAAATGCGCATTTTGAGGACAGCCAATCGTAAGAAGGGATTTTCCTGCGGAAAAATTTGAAAGTTTTATGCAGGAAAAATGTTCAAAACCAAAACGATAAATTAAAAACTATTTATTTAGGTAAAAAGGTGGTGATTTCCTTTAAGTACTACTGTACTGTATTGTTTATTAATGTTAATATTGTTAACATTTATTATTATTATTTATTAATAATAATATTTGTAACCATTTAATCAGCACTTTTTATAATTATTCCCATAAAATTTTTATCTAGTTAATTCAGTAAACGGTTTTTATCACAGGCGTTTCAATAATGATATGTCGTAAGAAAACGAAAGAAATTAAAGCAATTAAACTTCATAATTAAGCTTCTTTAAATAATAACTTTAATTAACTAAAGTTGAAGATTTCTTTTCCTATTTCTCTGTTAAGATAAAAGGATAAATTAAAGGTGTTTTTGATTTTCCAATCCAAAAACGCAAAGAGGCAAATATCAAAAGCCAAAAAAGATGATACAACCGAATCGAAAATTTCGTAACGAACTCGTAAACATATTAAAACCGTTAATCTATTTGCAAAGAGCACCACACATTATCATTGATTACGACAAATGCGTAGCAATTAAAGCAAACAAGATTAGTCGATGGGGGGTAACTGCGTGGACGGAAAAAAACAAATTCCCGATAAACTTTTGAACCCCCGCATCCAGTGGCGTATCTAAACGGTCAAAATTCAATTGAAAAAACCTTTAAATCCCTCCTAAAATTCATGAAAAATCATTTGATAAATCCTTCATTAATCCCAAATAATAGTCCGGTTCCTGGACTGGATGTAAAGGTGAAAATAGTTGCCTAAACTCAGCGATTCAAAGGGCACTGACAATCCGCTAATTATTGGAGCAGAGTACGCCACTGGTAACCAAGGACGTAAATAAACTGTGCCGTAAGTCACGTTTCGAAATTCCGATTTCGGCGTAACATTTCTCAGCGACATTCCAAGTGCTAAGATGGTTATCCAAAAGCTCCTCGTATCGGTAGCCCGAGCCTCCACAAGAACCACCCAGCACCTGCACCACCTGAAACACACCAGTCAATCCCTAAATGCAACAGTAAACACGCGACAGTCGTATAGGTTATTCAACACCGGACGTCAGCTGTGTGCAGGTGAGTAGCATTGTCCTTCGGCAGGATCAGCATTTTGAATTGTGTTTCCTACACTGCAGATCGCTACTATACAGACAAGCATGAATGGATCGAGTTGGAAGGGAATGTCGGAACGGTAGGCATCTCGCAATATGCACAAGTAAGTACGATTACATAATATTGATGAACAATAGTTGTAAAGTCAGCGCACGTGAATTGCTTGTGTCCTGCAGGAAGCGCTGGGAGACGTAGTGTACGCTCAGTTGCCAGAGGCCGCCACCAGTCTCGCGAAAGGCGGTAAATGAACTATTCGGGAACTTATTGAAACGGAATTCGCTCATTATAATACGATAATTTCAGACGAATGCGGCGCACTAGAAAGTGTGAAGGCAGCCAGCGAAATTTACACGCCTGTCTCGGGTCAGGTCAAGGAAAAAAACGCGTCCGTTGAAGAAAACCCGTCCTTGATCAACACGTCCTGTTATGAAAAGGGTAGCTGATAGTTTGTTTTTGCACGCACTTCCCAATCCTCAAGGGTCTTATGCTAATTGATATTTCTATGATTGCTCTAGGTTGGCTGTACCGAATCGAACTGAAGGATATGGCCGAAGTGAAGCAGCTAATGTCCGAGGAACAATACAAGGAATTCCTCAAGACCGCCGACCACCATTGATCAACTCAGTAGTTTCCTGTTCATAGCATAGCCAAGTGAATTTGTACATAAGTTAAACAATACGTATATGAAATTAAATAGGGATATTTTAAGTTGCTTTGTTTGCAAATGTTTCAAATTTTCATCCGGTTCCACACCTTCGAATGATGGGATTAGTCCCCCGTCCGTCCGTCGGTCTCTTTTTGGCTGACGCGGATCCGTTCCTTCTGTTCCCGCACCAGTCATGATAAACAATAATAACTAATTAAAGTTTCATACACGTCCATTGTGTTACAACGTCAATAATGACAAAGTAAATACGACCCGATTTCTTTACTACTACTACTACCTCATCAGCGGAATGTTAATTAGTGTCGTTAATAACTTATTAATAATTGTCTACTCCATGGTGATGGATATTACTTTAATATTGCTTCAATGTAGACATTAATGTAAACGGTTTTGTGCGAAAAACAAATGTAGTGAATTACAGTAGTGGAAAATTCATTTTGAACCACGGTGCACATAACAAACACCACCGAATTGCATTGCAATGGACTTGCAAGTCACTTTTACTTATATGATATATGAAATTTTTTTCTAAGAGTTTAAAAAGCGCGCTCGCGGGTTATCGATGCAGGTAACCATAGCAACAATGGATGACCCAAGGAGCAGGCAGCATTGCGCAATGTTGCTGTACCCCAATCGTATTTACAATTAGGCGGTGTAATTATAATTAATTTGGACAGATTTATCGGAATCGTATGATTTGCATATCGCACGCTTATCTGTTGCTGTTGCACTTTAATTCGCTCAAGAGAATCCACAACAAATCGCTAATCGTAACGTGCTCTTTGCGTGTGAGTTGGAAACGGGACCACAATTGGGTGAACCGATTACCGAATCCACGCGCGGGTTACAAGTGCGCCAGGTATTTAAGTGTGCGCGCAACCGGACCGCGATCCAGTCCACGATACGCGTTCAGGCCAATTGCACGAGCCACAGAATAATATCGATGCGATATTAGTACGGCACCGCGAAGAATAATAGAACCCAACAGAAGGAAATATTCGAAAAAAGTTACCGAAGCTCGGAAGTTGCGCGCCAAGTGCAAAGTGAATAACTAAAATACAAAGAGCAAGACACAAGCAAGGGAAAATGCCTTCGGAAAAGTCCATCTACATGCCGGACAAGACGCTGGTCCAGAATGCGCACATTTCCTCAATGGAACAGTACCGCGAAATGTACCAGCAGTCCATTGACAACCCCGAAGAGTTTTGGGGCGAGATTGCCAAGCAATTCCATTGGGAGAAACCGATAAATTACGACAGGTTTTTCACCTACAATTTCGACATATGCAAAGGGCCCATTTTCACCAAATGGTTAGACGGGGCCACCACCAATATATCCTACAATTTGCTGGACCGCAATGTGAACAATGGACGCGGCGATAAAGTGGCATTTTACTGGTAAATTTTCAGAAAATAAATTAAGGAAATAAATAAATGTAAAGGCGACTGCGCTCATTTTCGATCGATTTCATTTCGCGCGATTACAAGCATTGATCGCCACCTGACGCGCGCTGCATTTCAAAATGTTTGCCAAAATCGAAATCGCAAATAGTTTAAAGTTTAAACATATTATTTGCGAGATAACTTTTGTTTGTTAGAAATTTTTGCGCTTTGGTTGCCGGGTAAACGTTGCGAAAGCGCAATAACGATCGACACTTTCGGGTTTTACTTATACAAACACTTTCTCCGATTTTTCTATTATGCAGACGCCAAGTAAATTGTAATAGGTGTACGCAATGTGTTTAAACAAAGAACTAAATGCAAATTTTGACCGTTTAAAAATCGAAAATTACGCGTACTAGATGCGATTTTCTAAAAGTAGGTTACTCTGAATTATTACTTTTGAAATTCAAATAGCCCATATCTATATTCCAGTGAATAGAATGGATTAACGTACGGAAAGCATTGTTATAAACAATAAGCCGATTTGTTTAAAGCAAGGTCAAAATAGGTGAATTTTGACGACAATAAATATACAATCTAACGATCAATTGATATGCATGCGGCGGCTGTAATGTCTAAGTAAAATTAAAATGGTAAAATTGTAATGCAATTTTGTGTGTGTTAACTTTAGGGAGGGCAATCATCCGGACGATTACAGTCGTCTTACTTACAAAAAGTTGCTGGAGGAAGTGTGCCGCTTTGCCAATGTGCTGAAGAGCAAGGGAGTGAAGAAAGGCGACAGGGTTGCTGTGTACATGCCCATGATCCTCGAATCAGTGGTCACAGTTCTGGCCTGCGCTCGAATCGGAGCCGTCCATTCTCTTGTGGTAATACCCGGAACCTAGAAATTTTAAATTAACAATCAATAAATAAATTGCTTTTTTGATACCGAAAAACGAAAGTTGCTGCGTGTTTGAAGGACACTTCAAATTAGCCCTGAATTGCTCCGCTTATAAAAACAAAAAAAAATTCTAAGAAAATTGCTCGAAATTGTTTTTTTTTTTTGGACAAACAACGAATTATTATATGTAAATAGAGGGTACGTGCGTCCTAAAAGTCACGCAGCTTTTAATTTTAAATTGATTAATTTAAATTATTATGTTTCTTTTGTTCGATTGCCTTCGCATTTCGATTTCCTTTGAACATTTTTTTGTTGGTTTCTTTAGCCGGTACCTTTAAATTTAATTCATTTGCAAATATTTAAATAGCCGAATTAATTATTTCTTGAATTGAGATAAATGAAAGTAATAAATATTATTAAATATGCGTAGTGTTAATAACAATACCTACGCATGTGGAATATTTAAAATTTTTAAATAATTGCCGAAAAATACCCGTGACAAATTAAACATATTTTTTTTTTCAAAGGAATCCTTTAATTTTATTCAAAAAAATATTTCTTTGTTTAGTTTAATACAAGTTAATGAAAAAACTTTTTGGCATTAATTTTTGGAATAAAATACAGGTTCCAATTAAAATTAAATTAAATTTTTAATGGTTTTCTAAGACACGCTAACTTTGTATATTGGTTTTTGTTCCAGTAAACAGATAATTGAGATAATAATTTATACACAAATATTTTTTTTTAATAATTTAGATTGGTTTATCCTGTCTTTATTTAAATTGGCCTATAATTCATGTAGTTTAAAAAATTGATTAATTTGTGAATAGTATTCATATAATATTAATACTACATTAATCGAATTTGACCTTTTCGATTTTATAAGCAATGTATTGGAAATTTTTAAACCATTGTTATTTGTGGGATCTTCTTTTCCTAGCACAAAAAGTTTTTTTTTTTCAAGGATAAAACCCACTTATAATTCCTTATTATTTTACTTTTCAAAATTAATTACATTTGAGACGTTTTAAGTATTCACTAAGCATCATCAAAAAATTATCTTTAATTCCATGAAAACAAAAACAAAGAATATACCCATGGCTTATTATCTGAGGATAATAGCTTTTAACGATTTTCTATCTACTTTTAAATTCCCACGACTTGTTTTTATAAATTTCCTTCTAAACAAACGTTTTAGGGAAAATTCCTTTACGTAATTATAACTAAATTTTCAAGTAAATTGAATTTGATTTTAACTCAGTTTTTATTATTCATAACTACTGAATTAAAGATTTATAAATCACAACAAATATTTGAAATATTTTAAATCAATTTTATGTTGATTTGAATACTATTTGAATACTGTACAATTTTTTTAATTTTTTTGATACTCCAGCAAGCAAAACAAAACAAAAATAATTTTATGATAATTGCTAATAACCGCGATAAAACCCACAAGCAAAAAGTTGTCGAAAACAAAACAGCCACTAAAATAATTAATACTTTTTTCTGCAACAGTTTGCAGGATTTTCCGCTGACTCATTTGCCGAAAGGATTATGGACTGCCAGGCACGCATCCTAGTCACTGCTGACGGCGTTTGGCGCGGTGAAAAACACCTGGCCCTGAAGAATATCTGCGACCAGGCAATGGATAAATGCGCCAAAAATGGATTTAACGTCGAATACTGTTTCGTTGTCTCACATTTGGAACGAGTTACTGATCCATCAGGAAAAATGTCCAATCAAACCAACAAAGTACTTATTACAGCAAAAATTTACCATTAATTACTTAAAACCATAAAACAATGTCCTTGCAGATCCGTATGCAAGAAGGACGCGATATTTGGTGGCACGACGTCGTTCCCCAAGCATCCACTACATGTTATCCCGAATGGGTCCAGGCCGAGGACCCATTGTTCATGTTATACACCAGCGGCTCCACCGGGAAACCGAAAGGAGTTTTGCATACAACTGCCGGCTACCTCTTGTATGCCGCCACCACTTTTAAATATGTCTTTGACTACAAACCTAACGAGGTGTACTGGTGCACCGCTGACATAGGATGGATCACCGGCCATACTTATGTCATCTACGGACCTTTGGCTAATGCCGCCACTTCAGTATTGGTAAGTGGTACCTCTTAATCACCACCTAGAATTAGTACTAATTAGTACTGACAATGACCTTTAGTATGAGGGAACTCCGTTCTATCCTGACAACGATCGCTTCTGGGCTGTTGTGCAAAAGTACAAGGTTAATCAATTCTACACCGCCCCCACAGCTATCAGAGCCCTGATGAAGTTCGAGGATAATTTAGTGACCAGGTCTTGAAATAGTCCCCTAATTGAAATCATATCGATCAGACTAATTTTGTGTCGACCTTTAGACATAACTTGTCTTCGCTTCGTGTCCTGGGTTCGGTGGGCGAGCCCATTAATCCAGAAGCATGGATGTGGTACTACAAACTGGTGGGCGGCGAGCGGTGCTCCATTGTCGATACTTTCTGGCAGACCGAAACCGGTGGCCATGTTTTAACCCCGTTGCCGGGTGCCACTCCAATGAAACCAGGCGCCGCAGTAAGTTTCCCTTAATGTCCTTGCAGCAGCCTTTCTTTAATAAAAGACATTCTTCAATAGTCATTTCCATTCTTCGGCGTACAACCAGTTCTACTGGATGAAGCAGGAAAGGAGATCCAGGAAGAAGGCGAAGGATATTTGGTATTTTCACGACCGTGGCCTGGAATGATGCGCACATTGTTCAATAACCATGACCGCTACGAAACGACCTACTTCTCGAAATTCCCAGGATATTATTGCACAGGAGACGGTAATAATCCTCTCAGATATTCCCTTTATCATTAATTCTAAACAAGAACTTCTGTATAGGCGCCAGACGAGATGCCGACGGGTACTTGTGGGTAACGGGACGCGTGGATGACATGTTAAACGTATCGGGACATTTAATGTCCACAGCAGAGGTCGAATCCGTTCTCACCGAACATCCGGGCGTATCGGAAGCGGCTGTGGTGGCCAAACCGCATCCAGTTAAAGGCGAATGCCTTTACTGCTTTATAACCACCGGCGAGCAGGCACAATTCGATCAGCAGTTGCTCACCGAGCTTAAGAAGTTGGTCCGAGAACGAATTGGACCATTCGCACAACCGGATGTAATTCAAAATGCGCCCGGCCTACCCAAGACACGGTCCGGCAAAATAATGCGTCGAATTTTGCGCAAAATTGCCGTCAACGACAAAGACGTTGGCGACATTAGCACGCTGGCTGATAGTACGGTGGTCGAACAATTGTTCGCCAATCGACCGATCACCGCTTAAGATCGGCGCCTCTATTTATTATTTCTTCGTTTAGAAAAGTATTTGACTTATGTATAGTGCGACACGCATGTATTTTTATAAGAGATCTTTAGTTGTATAGGGATCATTTTTAGAAGGGGCGACGGAGGTCACACACATTTTTTAGCTAATTTTTTGAGTGCTTGCATTAACATTGCAATTTAGCAGAAAAAAAAAACAACATAAACACACACAACAGTAATGAGTTGGAGGACCTTATGCAATGAGTAAACAGGGCAAGGGTCCTTGCCTTCAAATACATATCATTTTCACATGAATTTAAGTTAGACTTAGCGAGGTCTATTATACACTGATCTATGCCGATCTAATTGTTAGAAAACCCATATATACGAATGTTGTATGATTGTATATATTTATGAGAATAAACGTTGCAGAGCAATAAGGTCGCCTTTACAACTTTCCCAGGATATTTGCAACAAAGTAAAAAAAAACAGCAGCAGCAGAATTTACGGCTCTCTGTGCACGTTTATTGGTGTGTAAATCCATACGAAGGTCCTTGAATAGAACTGACGTAAGGCAAGTACGGAATCGATACCGCTGGCTGCGTCAACTGCTTCGGTCTCGCATTTCCGCCTATGGAAAATTATGCGCTCCTAGTATTTTTACCCGAACACGTGTTTGCTCTGTCAATATCCAGAGCTTCAAGCATTTGGTAAATTCATTTTTCAGCAACAACTGAGACGTCCTGGCGGAAAATTAGAAGAGAACGCAGAACAAAAATCTATCCGCCCTTTGATCAATCGATACCGTTAATCCGACTTGGATTATGGAAGATTTAAACAAGTACTTTGAAACCGCTCTAGACCTGGTGAACAAGGCAGGACAGGTTAGTGAATAATGAAAGTGCACACCGGCACACCAACAAATCTTGTTTTGTATGTAAATATTTACAGTTGATCCGCGACAAGGTCGGAGCAGCAAATGTGGCAGCTGAAGCAAAATCATGCGAGATCGATCTGGTGACCGAGACGGACCAGGCGGTGGAGAAGATGCTCATCGACGGCATACACAGAGCGTTCCCGCAGCACCGCTTCATCGGCGAAGAGAGCGTGGCGAACGGCGGCCGTTGCGACCTGACCGACGACCTCACATGGGTCATAGACCCGATCGATGGCACTATGAATTTTGTACACGCGTTCCCGCATAGCTGTATTTCGGTAGCTTTGTTCGTAAACGGTGAACCGATAATCGGCATTATTTATAATCCGATGTTGGAACAACTATTTACCGCCAAAAAAGGTCAGGGTGCATTTCTAAATGGCACCAGAATACAAGTCTCCCAAGTGACTGAAATGTCGAAAGCCTTGGTGATGATGGAGAATGGGACCAGCCGTGATAGCGACCGTTTGAAGAATTTGTTTGCCAATCAGCAAGCCCTTATCCCGGTCATTCACGGGTACCTATGATTGATTTTTAAATGCCAGATTATGGTCTGATTCATTGGGGTTTTCAGGACGCGCTGCCTGGGTTCAGCAGCTTTGAACATGGCAATGGTGGCTTTGGGTTGCGCGGACGCCTACTTTGAATTCGGCATTCACATTTGGGATATCGGCGCCGGCGAAATAATAGTAAAGGAAGCCGGCGGAACGGTCATCGATCCTGCCGGCGGAAACATAGACCGCCTTTCAAGACGAGTGCTTTGCGCTAGTACTCCGCAATTGGCTGAACGTCTTTCTGGACAACTCATACAATTTTATCCGAAGCCCCGCGACTAGACTTACCTTTCGATCAACAGGGATCATCCTCCTAAAACCAAGACGATCAATTAATACTTATTTCATAAATTGCCGTTGGTATTTACTTGTAAAATCACCTAGATCTTACTTTTCCTGTATGACAAACTTCATTTCCCTCATTAATTTTTAGGGCTGGAAATAAACAAGAAGACATTAGATATTTTTCATTTATATGTGACATTCTTTAAAAGTTACAGAAAAACGCATGGAAACATCTTCGAGGTTTCGATTTTACGGATTGGTTTTAGAGATTAAAAGTGTGTACCTTACGAGTCTACCTCGTTTATTATCAAGTAGAACTTTTATCATCACGATCCAATCCAACAGTTCTGTAACAAATAAGCCTTGATGAGAAATACGTTGTCGCAGTGCAACAATTTCTTTTTTAGATGTAAAAATTGGCAAGTAGCTCCACAGATAGTTTAAGTTTATTAATGTTTTCTGCGTGTGTATCAATACGAGAACTAATATCAAAAACAATTAAGTACTTGATACTAGAAAATTATGTATACCGAACTCCTTTTATCTAATTGTGTTTACCTCGATTGAAACCTACACTCAAATCTTGTCCTGGATAAAAGGATGCGTCAAAGCGTTGTTCAGACCGATCCTTTTCAAGGGGTCTATCGACAACGCTTTGTCCAGCAAATCTTTCAATTGCGTCACTTTTCGTAATTGGTCTGGCGGTAGTGACTGGCTAGCAATTAGTTCGTTTTGTAAATCCCTAGTGGGCTTTATCATGGACATTACCACCACTTTTTCCTACAAGTACACAGAACAGGTATTAAAAGGAAAATAGCCAAAAAGGAAAACGCAATGCTTACCCTTTCAGTGACCTTATCGATTTCGTGATAGAGAAAATTGCACGTCGAATCGAAGTGTTGATCCTTAAACTGTCCTTTCCGAATCACTTTATTAGGAATCTTGCCTTTAACATCCATGAAGAACTTCAACATTTGATTGTTTGATTTTCCAGAAAACAAAATTCTTCCTGTGTATAGTTCATAAATGGTACAAGCAGCCGACCACATATCGATTCCGTAATCGTAGGGTATACCCAGAATGATTTCTGGAGCTCTGTAGAACCTGGACACCAAATACGGAGTGATTTCGTTCTCGTTTACAGTGGATGCCGAACCAAAATCGCATAATTTTAGGACCAACTTCGACTCGTTGACCAAAATATTATCCGGTTTAATATCGGCGTGCAGGATGCCGGTTTTCTTCAGCAGCTTCAGTGCCAAAAACAACTGCTGAGTGTAGCTCCTGACGGCTTTTATATGCAGGCCGACATCTTTTCCGTACTTCTTCAATACTTCTCTTAGATTCATGCTAAGAGGCTCGAACACCATGCATAAATGCTGCTTGTGAAAAAAGTGACATTTCAAACGCAAACAATGCATGCGATCATCCGGATCAGCGTCATTTAATTTCTTGAGAATTTCCAATTCCTTAAGACCCGTTTTATGCCTTTGCAACATTAAAAAATTCAATGTCAATTCCATAACGTAATTAACTGCTTTATAACTTACATTATTTCATTGTTTCTTATAATCTTAACAGCTACGTCCTGGCCGGATCTAGCTTGGTCCCTGGCTCTTACTACATTACTGAAGACTCCTTGACCTGTGTAACCGTACACCATGTACCTTGAATCAAGGATCTCGCCGATGCGCACCCTGTAGTAACCTTCAGCATCATCCCAGTTATCTGTTAGAGCCGGATTCTCGTTCCCGGCTCCTTTTTGAACAATGGCACTGGGTGACTGAACAAACACCAAAATTAGAATTCCGCAAACGCAAAAAACAGGCAATACTTACGGAATGTTTGAATATATCTTGCTCAGCAAACATATCCCACTGATTCGTTTTGGGTTTATCTTTTTCCTTCTCCTTTTCCTTTTCAGAAACTGGCGGTTTGACTTTCATAGAAGGCAGTAGTGGTGGCGTTAAAGATTCTTCAACTATATCGTGCCCTTTGTTGCCATTGGCCTGTTCCTTTTCCTTCGTTTCTTCCACTTTTTCGTTTTCCCTTTCGGCTAGCGGTGTGTTTACTGAAGTAGCCGTGTTCGAGTCCTCACTTAGAGCGCCCAATCTCTATAATTTTAACGAATTTTCATTTACATTATTAAGACAAATACAACAGACTAATTTTACCTTCATCAGTTCCTCCCTTTGTTTCCTTCTACGTTCAATGATGGTCTGCTCGTCTTCCTCGTCGTCTTGAATATCAATGTCCAGTTCGACATCGCTATCGCTGCTGCTCTCTAATCGATTCAAACCCTCGCTCAAGGAATCCTTGTACTTGTCATGCTTCTCGTTGTGTCCGCGATACGAAGGTCTGTACTTCCTGTCCCTAGACCGCGATCGCCGATCTCTCCTGTACGATTCGTAACGTCTCCTGCCTCTGTCACGATCATCCCTTCGATCTCTCTTGGGACTAACATCTTTGGGGTATCTTCTATGGTCTCTTCTTTCGCGCGAATCTCTTCGGTCTCTGGCATTCATAGATCTCTTACTGTTGTCGTACTTGTACTCACGCATTTGATTGTCATGAGAATACCTGCTCTCCCGTTCGTTCGATGACCGCTTATGATCTTTGTAATGATGAACCTTCGGAGACCGTTCCCGTTCCTTTGTCTTCAAATCAATTTTCGGTCTCTTATCCCTATCGTCCTTTTCTTCCCGCTTTTCATGCACTTCGGCACGCGGTTTCTTCGGCTTTTCAATAACGATCCGTCGTTCTCTGCTCACAGAACGAATTCGCTTCTTTTTATCCACTTTCATTCCATCGCCGTCATTGCTGGAGTCATCTAATAAAATCACCTCTTCCACTTTACCATTGTTAACTTCAGTAGAATCGCGACAAGTCATTGCAATTTCGGCTTGCAGTCTTTCCTTCTGCTTCATCAACTCTTCCAGATCCAAATCAGCCTCAATTACATTCACATCAATGGCATCACTATCACAATCAGCCTCTGCTGCTGCATCATCACTCTCTGAAGAGAGCACCTCCGTCGGTTTATCCGTGAGACCTTCAGTGATATACTCAACAATCTCATCAGTTTCCATAATATTTGAATCTTTGGTTGGGCCTGAACAAGATTTACCATTAGTCACACTTATCAAATTACCTTTAGTTGAATGCTTAGGTGACAAATCTGGGGTATACCGATCATTTATCTCTGCCTTTGATTCTTCAACGTCACTTTCACTGTGGCGTTTCTTGTGTTTCTTATGATGTTTCTTGTGTTTTTTCAGTTTTTCCCCTTTGTGGTTGTCTTGTTTCTTGTGCTTTTTGTGATGATCCTTCTTGTGTTTTCGTTTGATTTCATCTTCTTTTGGGGTCATTGTGACTGATTTGGAACTTTTTACTGATACCCTATAATAAATACCACATTACTTGAATTATGTACAGGTCAAATTGTTTGTGATTTATGCTTGCAAAAAGAAATAAATAGCAAAAACGTTGTATAACGTCAGAAGTGGTGAGAAGTTTTAAGGTTAGGTTTCGCAATTCGCGATATTACTGCTTCGATTGTGGAAATAAAACTACTTACTCTGAATCCATTGCTGGCCACACTACTAAATATCAAAATAGGACGTAATTTGCTGGTAATTATTACCTAAAGCAGATGCAAAATATGATTAATTGTGTGATATCGAGTCATATCACCACCAAGGAACAATTGCCATATTTGTTGTGTGTTAAAACAATCGAACTGCGCAATCGAAGATGGCCGAATCTAGACGCGGTAAATTTAAAAGTTTCTAAAGTTCTTGAAAAATTCAAAAAATCAACCATCTTTAATTAATTTGATTAAAACACTCGTTAATTTCCCACAATGGAATTGAATAAAAAAGTTTTCGTTAAGTAAGTAAAAGAAAGAAAGTCGGAGCTGAAAAGCGAGATTTTTGGGAGTAATTATTGCTGGAAATTAAATGGAAATTAATCTGGGAAAAGGCAAGGAGGCGAAGGATTAAAAATAAATACATTTAATGCCTGTCGGGATGAGTGGGACGTCGAGGAGAGAACGTTTCTGGTGGGAGATTAGAAGAACCATTCCATAACGACGACGACGACGCCGAGCGTCTATGTGTGTGCTGGTATTATCCACTTATTACATTTTTTGCACGGAATTTTAGTTTTTTTAATCGACCCAAACGTAAGTTCCTTTTTGTTTTTGCCCTTTTAGATTGCTACGATTTACTGTTATGTTTTATGATAGGAAAACCCAACTTGCAACTTGGGATTTTCAAACATCAGCAAAATGTTTCATTCAAAACCCTAAAAAACTTCATTCGATTCATTTCAAGAATCGATGTTTATAGCTACAAAAAAAATGTATGCAGAGAATTACAATTTTAATGAGTAAATGGCTTGCAAAAGGGTGCGTAAGTGAGTGTGACAGAAATCCAATTGCGATAAATAATTCTGCGATGAACTAACGGATGGAAATAAGCAGAAGATAGGCGAAATTCCGTGAATTCGTTATGTACGTCGGTCTAAGAATAGGAATATAGTCCAAGCACCGATATTGTGCTATCTTTAAACCGGCGATTTTAGGTAACGATTGAGATGTAAGGCCGCGCTTAATTCTCCTACAACAATAACAATTATCGATCTGCTCAGCTTTTTGTGATGTGCGATGTTAACAAACCGTAACTTCACTTTTTTACTGCCTGCTCTGCCATTAAAAAAAAAAAACGAAAGAAAAAATAATGTAAAGAATGCGCGAATTTGTGGGCTGAACGTAATTATATCTCGCTGACCGTTCACACGACTCATTAATTTCGTGCTCATTCTTGGGTTTCGTTGTTTCGAGTCCAAATAATTGCAAAGGGAATAATCGCGGTGTAAAATTAGGCAGTAGTAAACTACAAAATGCCGGTGCCAATTTCGATAATCCACAATGAAAAGTTATTTTCGGAGACGGCGGTTTTTTTGTTTAGCTAATTTTGCAATGTTTCATTGGAACATTTTAAGCAAAATGGAGCAAAATCCAAAATAAAAATTTCTGAAAAGTTCAGTAATCCTGATGAAAATTTAGTTTTTATAAAGGCAGGTCTTTTTATAATTTTCTAATTTTATTAGTTTTTTTTTTCATTTATTATTAAAAAAAATCTATTGAAAACAATATTAAACAGTAGCAAACCTTTAAAAAACCGTAAATTGGAGTCATAAATAAGACTGAAATTAAAATAAATGCATTTTTGAATCGGGCGATGTTAAAAAATAAGGTTTAAAATAAAAATCCACATTAATCTCTACCTCCTCTAAAAGATATTTTAAAATAAAAATATCAACACTTTTTTAAAGAAGAAAAATTATATAAAAATACCGTCTAGATGCTATAGTTGCCAAAGAAACTTACAGAAAATCCATTCAATTTAAGTTCTTCGCAATAAAAAATTTAAGTACATTGAGGAATTCCACAGGAGTGCAAATTTATATCTTCGTTTAAATGAATTAACAGATATTTAAATAGTGACATATTTTCAAAATGTTTTAAGGCGTAAATGACAATTTGCGAAAAAATGAAACTTGCAATAAAATTTACAGTAGGAATAAAGAAATGCACTAAATGAAAAAGTAATTTAAAAATTTTTACGCGCCAATAAAATATAAATAGGTTTTTTACATCCACTTTAGTACTAGCTTGACGCATTAAATGTATCATTAAATATTTTCAGGATTTTCAGTATTTCAGCATAACAATTCAGAAATAGGCCATTAAGACATTGTTTGACCACATCAAAAGAGCAAAAATTCGCAGCAAATTTCATGCATAATGTTCTGAAACCAAATGAAAACTAAAAATACTTCAGCAAAAACTTATAACCACTTACAAATTCACTTTCTAAAACGCCTTTTAAAATGATTATAAATGTTAATCAACATTCTGAAAGCAGTTTTTTTCTTTAATTAAATTTGATATTTTTTACTTAAATTTGGGGTAATTTTTTATTGTCGGTTTTGTAGAATATGTCACGGCCATTCAGCAGACCACGCACAAAAATTTACGATGTTAATTACAACATTGGCGAGAACTATTATAGGCCAGCCATCGACCGTTTAGATCGGAAGTACTCCGGAAGACCGACGTCTCCTCCACCGAGACAGGCGTCGTTACCGAAGGACCTCTTGGAGCGTCATGAGCGCGCTTTCGTTGACGAAGACTTGGGTGGCGCTAGAGCCAGGGCTCAGAAGCATATTGTTGAACCCAATATGTTTGACACCCGTGGAGGATCCATAGCGCAAGCTTTGGATTCCGTTGCCAATGATATCGACGAAGAGGTAACACATTTTTTTCTCAGGTTGAATCAGTTAAGCGGATTCCACAGAAACTTGCGGGATTAAAATATATTAATAAAAAAAGTTATTTTTTAAACTTATTTGAGCATGTTTTCGTTTTGAATATTCAAAAAACTAAATTGGCATTATTGAAGTTACTTAGTAATAATTGGATAAATCTTGATTTTCCTATAGTAGACCTTTTAACTCTAAATGAGAAAAAAGAAAACAAAATGAGAAAAAGGCAATAAACAAAAAGAAAATTGGTGGTTTAATTAGAAGAAACGTAAAATTTAAAATAATTTGCTTTTTGTAAAACAATTCATGTCCACCGAGCGATATGTGCAGTAAATTGTTAATCAGTACACTATAATATCCATAATATTAATTATTATTATTACCAAAAATAATAATCGAATAAGTCTAAAATATAAAAACGAAAAAACTTTTTAAAGCGATTGTGATAGACCAATTTTTTTCTATGGTATAATAGTTTCTGTTTATATTTAGAATCGCATGAATCCAAATAAAGGAGCTATTCCATTTAATATGAAAAAGTATTTCGGTGTCACCTGAAATAAAAAATTTAAAAAACCACCCAACCTATGAGTACTTACTAAATTAGTATGTATTGATCTATCAAAGAGTACTTGGTGTAATTAAATTAGTTAATAAATTTATAGAATAATTAATCTTTTGTTCTAATAAATGTTGCAAGTAAAGTAATTGAGAATAACCATTAAATTACTATAGTTATCAAAGTATTTGTATCACCATTTCAAAGGTTCATAAGAAAAAAAATAACAAAGGAATTGTTAAATAAAGTAATTTTTTAAGAATATTTTGAATTGAAGAGTAAAAATCTTGAAAGTTTTGGAAAATTTAAAAAGCCAAATTTAGAATATCGAATAACACAGTATAGTCACCCTAATTTACAATGGTAAAACTTAATTTTTTTATGAATGACTATTATGCTGTTTTCCCAGACTGGTAAACTTTAAAAAAAAATATCATTCTATTTATCCTGTACAAAAAAATATACAAAATTATTTAGATAAATCCTTTGGTTAAATCAATGCTTAACAAAGAAAAATGTTTCAGACTGCTTGGAAATTGCAACGTCTTCGTGCCAACAAGAAGGTGACAATGATCGATGACATCGATCTGGACAGCACGATGAACAATATCAAAGCTCGTCGCATCAAGGATAGGGCCGAGCAGATGCTCGACTCGGTAGGAATCACTACCGTGGACAACACTCAACGGAAACTGCCGGAAGTGACTTACCAGAGACGCACTTTAAAGGTGACGATGGACTCCGGTGCGGATGCGAGTGACCTCACTAAGTGGTCCAAAGTGGAGGAGACCGAGAATTCGGCGGCGGCATTCAGGGCTCGCCAATCGAAGGCCCGATTGAGCGAACTGGAAGACGAGATGAACGAGATGGCCGAAAAGGCCCAAATTAGGGAGCGCCGAGTGGCCAGACTGCGCCAATTGGTCGCCGACAACGCCGAGTCCAGTGAAGCGCAAACCAGTACCCGGGTCAATCGCCAGAAGGCCATCGAATACTAGACGCCATAAAAGCTGCTTCTTCACTTTCTTTCTTTTGTCTTGTTTTTATGTAAATAATGTAAAGTATGGAAATATACAATCACAACGTCTCGATCGGTTTAACGATGTTTGTTATTGCATTATGACTATTTTCCCAGTTTAATGGTTTTGCCATTTATTTTCTAATTTTTTTTTTTTTTGCAAGAAAACGAAGCTTTAGTGCGGCGGAGCAAATCAACAAGTTGGCAATGTGCCCGTCAGTAAGTGATGAGTACTATCAGGTGCCTTTGATAATTTATTTTTAATAACTCTATTATTACAGCTTCTTTCTCTATCTATGTGTCTGCAAATGTCTTTAGGGATATAGGACTGTTGAACAGTATTATTTGCCTCTGGGATTTGCTCGCGATTTGGTTTTATTAAAGGATTTCCGTGAAGATATTCGGTGGAGCGGAGATGCAAAATGTAAAGTAGGTTGAAAATTTGGATCGTAATTCGAGCAAAATTTATTACGGACTGTCCGTCACGCTCAATAATTCAAGCAGCAGTCGTGTAATTAAGAATAGTTTCGCTACTTAAAGTGCTTCTTGATGTTCTAAGCTCTTCTTTTATGTGGGTTTAGCGTTTCATTTCATATTTTACTTTTTGTTCATTTTCTTGGGGCATATAGAACTTTATCTCCCAAAATTAATTGTCTCGCAAATAGATTTTATGATAAAGTGGTTGCTCTTAATATCAGGGTGACAACGGATTTATAGTCAAGCTTTTTATTAATTTTTTGTGCGTTTTTAAAAGAAAATAGATAATTATGAAAGACAAAAGTTTTCATTTAATTATACAAATTTAAATTTATGCACTATGTCTAATTTAACCAGAAATTACCGCTTAACTTTTTATTCATTTATAAATGGTGGTAGATTTTTTTTTACCTCTTGAGGTCTTCTTTAGTCTAAAATAAAAGATAAACCTTAAGTTAAATTTAAAAAAAGGAAGTTTTTAAGTGTCAATTTTGATAAAAAACACCGAAAGTGAGGGTATCTTGGAAACGAAGCAACTTTTTTTTCTAAAAAAAATGTACGTACCTACTTTTAAATAGGAATCAAAATAGACACTTGGGTAAGTATTCTATTTAAAATAAATAAAAGTAAGTGACTACTTCCGGTATTTCGAAAGAGAAACTAGTAAAAAAAAAATACCACATTTGCGAAGTACTTAAAATTCATAGTTATTAGCGAAGATAAAAATTTATTAAAATGGGTAGAAGTTTCCAGTTTCGTTTTAAGATAATTTTAAATTACTTTTGACCTACAAGTAAAATATATACCGAATACTTTTTGTGAAGAAAATTCGGAACCTTTCAAAGCAAACTGCAATTTCAAAGAGAATTTAAATTAACTTAGTACAAAGAATTATCACAGCGAAATTATTAATTCCATTTGCTAATTGAAAAAAAATATATTTTAATAATGTAAAATAGAGGACGGTTAAAATATCCCAATAACAAAATATTTAAAAGTAATATTAATATTGAAAGAAGTAACAGAAAAAGAGGAAAACTATTCATTTTTTATTAAATAATAAAATAAAATAATTAAAATTAAATCAGAAAAACAAATGGCTATAATTATAAATAAAATCAGTTAATTTTCGAGACGACAAGAAATAAATTACCGAAATGACGCAACAAAAACTGAGAGAAAAAACGCATTTGGCAAGAAAAAAAGAGAAACTTGTATTGTCTGTTCATCCTCCAAGTAACACTGATCAATTTTTATTTTGGTTCGATTTGGCTTCGATCCAAAAATTAGGTGGACAAACAAGTCAAGCTTAATTTGTTCTTCCTTTACCTTAACGATCAACTAATAAGTGTAATAAGCAAAACCCCTCTAGTAGTATAGTTATCAAAAGCCAAATTCAGCAAGCACGAAAAGCATTTTATAAAAATAAGTGCAGAGCAAGTATAAAATCGTACAACCAGTATAATGCAGATTGTAAATTATAAAATTAGCTTTGCAAAACGAAAAAAAAATCGTAATTAATTTCCTCTAATTACTCATCACTTACAACAGCCCGTTATAATTTATGTGGCAATTCGAATGCCGATTTAATAATTCACTTTATGCAAAGTTGGCACTTAATTCAAAATAATTTAAAGGGTCATAAATTCGGACGCGAATCGCACCACAATGCCACCGGATTATCAGCAAAAGCGGCAGCAGATACGATTCACTTAATCACTTTGGCAATTAATTTTTTCGGTAATTAAAGCGCGCGTTAGACGCCGGCCAGAAATTCGGCCACAAAAGCAAATAAGGTGTACGACTCCGAGGGAATAATTGCATTCCTGAGCGAATCGTTGCTCCAGTTCCTATCATGCACCGGCGACTAATATTAGCCAGGTACATTTATAAATAAGGTTACTACTCTCCTTTCAAGCCAAATCATTGTTACAATTAATTTTAATTGTTTCTCTCTTTCCGTTGGCCACTTTATTTTATAAATAGTTGCAATACTACTAAGAAATAGTTCTTGTTTTACAGTAAAAACAGTATTAATAATGGCAATTTCAAATTTCAAAGTAATTGGGTTTATTTTAAGTGGCAATAATGTGATACGAGCTGAATAAACGTGATAAATAGAGAGAGGAAATGAGGATATTTAAAATGCAAGGACCATTAAGTAATTGATGTACCGTTCACACATTGATTTATGGTCAACTGCTGCTGAATTTTGTTTATTTCTGTTGGTGGAAATAATTTTCAGCAGATGACTTTTATAGAGGTTTGGGGTTGAAATTTAATGTCTTCAAATCATTATTACGAAATTTAGTGCTGATGTAAAAAAGTCTTTAATACCTTGGGTAATTTAGATTTAATTAAAGCCGTTAAAATCATAAAAAAATCCTAAAATATAAATTTTACAATTTAACAGTTAATTAAATCTCTTTTTAATAATTTATGACAGTTTTTTAAGCGCTTTTTTTCTATTTATTATAAAGTGTTTCATTTTTAAATTAAAAATAGCAATTTAAATTAATTTAAATGCAAACCCTTTAAATTCTAAAAAAAATAGTTTTTCCAGGCATTAGGTCACTCTTCCTGTCTCACTTTGTTTTAAATTTCCAATGAACAACCCTTATGTAAATAACAATTTATTATTTTCCATGACATCTGCTGTTTTTTTCTATTTTTCTTTAGGCTAACAAAAAAAAAAAAAATGGGAGCCTCAGTTGTCTTAACGAAAGAAACAACAAATTACCTAATAAATGAATTACGTCAGAAAAGTTCGCGGCGAGGCAGAGCGCGAAAGAAGAAAGACAATTAGCGAAGTGTAGTGAAAACAACAAAGGAAATACCAGAATGCACGTGCCTGCCAATTTAAGGGCACATCTAAGGTTCACCACACGCGTACTACACATACGAAAAATAGGCGAGCACGTATGATTGGCAAGGTACAGGAGGCGGGGATCGGCTTCGTGCCCGTTTAAATTTGTCGTACAGTTAGTTGATCACACTTTGTCCCCGAAGTGTGCTTAACTGCCGAACTCGAACTCTCCCGTTGCTTAATTTATATTAATTTTGTTCCGCTTGCTGACCGACCAGCTTCGTCGTCGTTAATTAAAAGCAGCCGCAGCAATTGCCGCAAAGTACCTCTAGAATTAATATACTGCTATCTATCTGCGTACCTACCGTACGTGAAGAACTTTCCAATCAGTTGAAGAAGAGACCACACAGGGGACATGGCCGACGATGATGTGGACTGGTTCGGTGGCGGCGACGATGACTTACCACCACCGCCCCCTGAACCCGGCGAGTTGGTGAGGAAGTTTTCGCAAGCGTCGCAAGCTTCTCAAGGGGCTGCTGCTATTGTTGCCGATTTGGGTGGTGAAGGCGCCGGGGATGAGCCGCTAGCCGAAGAGGGCGAACCTGGACCGCCCGCCGAAGAATTCGATACCGAGTATTTGGATCCGGATAGATTACTACTTTGCAGACACTGGATTAGGTAATTCTTTTGTTTTTCTTTTTTTTTAAGTTAAAATTTCGTTTTTTGTTGTTTAAAAAACATAACTGACAGACTTAATTATTTTAAATTTAGTTTTTCTTTTAATTTAAATGTGTTCCTATTAATTTTTTTACTTGCTTATACTAAAGAAAAAACACATCGAAATTTAAAATTTTAATAAATTTTATTTAAGAATTAAAATTAAATAAATTTTAACAGATTAAATTAAGTCTACTTAATTTACTTTAATTGTTTTTATTTAAATCCATTAATTTTGTTTAAGCATAGAAATTAATTCATTTTTAAGAGATTTATTAAATTAAATTAAGACTACTTAATTTAACTGTTTATTTTTTTAATCCTAGAAAAAATCAATATATTTTTGTTGTGATTTCTAAAAAGTAAATAAAAAAACTGAAATTGAATCTTTTTCTCCAAAATGTATTTAAAATTTATTGCTTGGGAGGAATGCTTAATTACAATAAAACATTTTGCAGTAATAATGCAGTTACAATTTGTTTTTAATTAATTTTCAATGATTATATTTAATCAGTACTTTTTTAGCTTCCGAAATTAGAAAGACAAATTACATCTAACTTCGTTAAAACTTTCAAACCAATTTTGAATAAAAAGAAGCACTGAAAAATGTTGTTAATTAATGTAAAATATAAAATGCTTAAAATATTTTAACTAGTTAGAAGTTTTTTTATACTTTAATAGGTATAGCTACTAAGATTGGAGATCTAAATTAGAATTAATTAAATTTTTAACTTGAAAAACATTTAAAAAAAAAGGAAAATTGAAATAAAAAAAATCCATATAAATAATTTAAGATTTTCTTTAACAACAGTAGGCAAATACAAAACTTAACAAAAATTTAAATTTATTTTTTTCTTTTCCTTGCAGGCCTAAATTTCTGCAATACAAATATCTATTCGACTACAGACAAAACTACTACGACGATGTGATCGATTACTTGGACAAGCGACAAAAGGGTCAAAAACGCGATATTCCCAGGCCGCAAACGTGGGCCGAACGAGCTCTGCGAACCTACAGTAACCAGATGAACAGGAAGGACTTCTACCGTTCTCTGGACCAGGACAAGCGGCTGGCCACGAAGATGCACCTCACCGGTTCCTTCTACCACTACCACAGCCGAGAATACTTCAACCGAAAGTACTCTTCGATTCTGTAGCACTTGATCAGTACGTACGCACACTTCACTAGTTTGTTGTAAATCCTTGGATCCCACCGCGGGTTTATTTATATAAATCTAAATGTAAGTTAAACGCATTCGCCAACATCATGTTATTGTGAAAATTAATTATAGAACAACAAAGCTATAATACCAACAGAAGTAAAGAATATAGTTTTTTTTTTTGTTCGTTTTTTTTTTTCTCTTTATTTATTATTTTATTTCGATAAAACCACAGTTTTTCGCGCAAGGGAAGATCAAAACAGGTAAAGTGTGTGCTCTCACATAATTTCATCATTTTTAAATACCCAACTATACAGTAAATTGATTCCTTTTAATTGTTTATTTCGTTTTGCGTTTTGACTAGAACTATTGCAAATCTGTTAGGCCTCTTTTAGTTGTTTTTTTTTTTCAAAATTTTTTTCTTATTTTTTTTTTGATGCACTCTCGCTTACGCTCTATAGATTTCATTTTATCAGCAGTAGTAGTAGTAACACTATTATTTTATACGATAGTACAATCTCTCTTAAATTTGCAAGAAATCTTAAACAACAACAACAAATCAGTATTTCTGTTAATATATATATAATATTTCTCATCGAATAGTATATATATTTATTTTATATGTATATAGATTAAATATATATATTCTTGTATATAGGAAGATAAAGAACACATATTTGTTGTTCAAGTTGTTTTTGAAAAACGGTACAAGAAGTGCAGAAGTTGAACTAGAATTAAATTTATAGGTAATTTTTTAGTAGGTACTAAGTAAACTGCAAATCATGAAAAGAGACGCGACGGGCAACCGTGTCTACTATCTACTTATACCTAATAACCGTAGGTATTAATGATATACGAAGAGCCCATCGCTAGAAGTGATGTCAAGTGCCGATTACCATATGCAGTACATACATTCAAGAGGTATAGGTACTTTTTTCCATCTTTTTCTTCATCTTCTTCTTCTTTTATCATTCTAGTATTCGCGGAGAAAAACGATTTTCCGCCATTTCATAACACTCAAACATTATACTTTTTTTAAATGTGTGATATTTTATTTGTCGTCCGTTGCAAAAATTAAGGACTTTTCGGGCACTGGATCAGACAAGTTTTGCTTTTTCTATACATTTACTTTGTTTCTCTTTTAAAATGGTTAAATTTTCTAAAGGAAAATTTAGTTAGTTACTTTTTTTAATTGCTTGTTTTTCAAATAATTTTATTAATTTTGAGTAATTTCAAATAATTTTCCAAAAATGTAGAAATGTCAAATTTATTAATTAACTGATTTTTTTCATTAACACATTGTTTTTAATGGGTAATTAATGAAATTAAAATTGAAATCTTAAAATTCCTATTATTTTTTACTTTTAACTATGAACTAAGTTAACGAAGTTAAATATTTAAGAAAAACGTCACACCAAAAGCACTTTCCTTTCCAATATAGTGTTTTCATTTAGAGTTGATTTGTTTAAAAGCTTTTTTGTGCGTGAAAATATGCAAATCTCATTAAAACTTTTCTTTCTATGTTTTTAATCTTATTAAAAAAATAATGGGAAGAAAAATTCGAAAGAGAAACAGGCGGAACTAAGCATTTCGGTTACTTATTTCTTATAATAATAATTTTTAATAAATACTAAATTAAAACATAGTCCTCAAACTGTTTTTTTTAACAGATTTGCTAAGTTAGACAGCAATCAGGAAATGAAAAAGCCAAGAAAAAGCATACTTGCCCAAGCAGGTCCTTAATTAATTAATTATTATCGTTTTGTTTTCATCATTTTCATAATAATAATAATAATTAATTACTTTATTATCGTTACCTTAAGAATAAATTTATGGTCTAGCTAACAAAATAAAAAGATTACAATAATTAAAATAGTATATGTAATGTAGAACGTAGTAACGAGGGTTTCTTAAGCACAAAAACAACAATCCGCATGGTTTTTCATTATTATTTTCTTACTTTTTTTTTGTTTTCATTCATTTCAACACTACGCGCTACATGATTATAACATCGATGATGAAAATCTAGAAATTCATTGTAAACCAGGGACGTTAACTTTTGCGAAAAACCTCGCGATCACACGATTAGACACAAAAACGGAAACAGAGAAAACGAAAAGTCAGCGGATGCGCTACTGGGACTGCGGGTCGCATTGTAACAGCCTTACAATGGATGGGTCACTTTTGGCGCCTTCGATGAACTCCTCCAGGCTCAGTTTGCCGTCCTTGTTGCGGTCCATCTGACGGAATATTTTGTCGGTGCGTTTCTCCGGTGTGCTCTCGTCCTCGGGCATTTTCATCACCGATCCCACCATTTTATAAATAGCCTTGTTTCATTTATTTCATTGCATTAGTATTTTGACGTTTGAGCATTTATTATCGTTTTAAAAGAATAGTGGGCAATTAATCAATCTGTTTGTTTTCTAATGTTTTTGTTTTTGTTTTGTGTTGTTTTCGAAAAAAAAAAGGATTTAAAAGTAAAAAAATTGTTTTGCAATAATTAGTAATAATTACCCACCACCAACAAAGAAAACAACGAGA
Organism: Holobus sp. GC000080; assembly: GCA_030556065.1. Classification (NCBI taxonomy): domain Eukaryota; kingdom Metazoa; phylum Arthropoda; class Insecta; order Coleoptera; family Staphylinidae; genus Holobus; species Holobus sp. GC000080. The sequence goes on from JASKGO010001263.1 coordinate 117,892, forward strand.
AAAGTAAAAGAAAAATAGGAATTAGTATTTTTTGTTTGTTTAATTACCGTGACAATTTCTAGCATTTCCTGTCTAGAAATGTATCCGTTACCATCAAGGTCGTACATGGAGAAGGCCCACTTGAGCTTCTGCTCCAGTTTCCCCCTCGAAGTGACGGAGAGGGCGCAGAGGAACTCCCGAAAATCGATGGTGCCGTCTCCGTTGGCGTCGAAGGTGCGGAACACATGCTCCGCGAATTTACTCGCGTCTCCGTACGGAAAGAAGTTGCCGTAGATCTTTTTGAATTCGTCTACGGACAGATGGCCACTGGGACAGTCTTTGAGGAAACCTTTGTACCATTCCTGGATTTCAGCGTCTGCAATACCCCAAACACACAACTTTTCCAATTCCTGATCCTTCTGCTTTTGTTTCGTTTTTTTTTGGGGCTCGGTTAAGATAGGGGATGAACTTGTTTTATATTTGTTTACTCAACTGATAAAACTTTGAAATAGGTTTCACATTCTAGCTGTTCTCTTTTTATTCCGCTGCTTTTTTTTTTATTTCGTGGTGAGAATATAATTTTGTATTGTTTTTATAAATGATTTCTTATTAAAAAAATTGAATTGGATTTTTATGGAGTTTTTCCTACTGATTTAAAATTTAAAATAAAAATTTCGTTTTTTATTTGATGTTTAAAATTCATCATGTAAATTGTTGTAGACGTAAAACATTGCTTTAAATTTTTATCATGAAGTTGCTATTAATATTCTTCAAAAAGTGGAGAACAAATGAATAGACACGTTGTATTGATTAAGAACTTTAAACAAACAGCGAAGTTTTCTTTTAACGACGCCTTCTTTAATTTTCGTTGAAAATAATGGAGACTGGGAAAATTGCAAAAGTTAAAAAAAATTGCGGTTCATTTATCTCAACTGTTATTCTGAATAGAACTTCTAATGAAGTAAACAAAAATAGTTTCTACCTTTTGATAAAAACATCTTGAAAAGTAAGAATTAAAGTAAATACTACACAAGTTTTAGGATATTAATTAAACAACGAACAAAATTGGTATTTTAATTAAGAAAGGAAGTAGAAAAAAAAGAAAAACAAAAGAAAATAACGAAGGGAGAATTTCAAAGCGAAAGTAGGTAATAAAGGTAAGGTCTGACCTGAAAATTCCGTATTTTGTTTGAGATCTTCCAGCACCTCCGGTTTAAGCTTGCTGTTTTGCTTGCCCATGACTAGACTTCAGAGTGTTCCTACACCACTAAATCTACTGCGCGCGAAGATGTCTATTAGCTGCGTCCCTAAACAAACAAGCAAACGAATAACAAACATTGTACACAAATCTAGAAACACACAGGTTACATAAATTGGCGCAAAAGGGGCGCCAGCAAAAACTGCTAAAACGCCCAAATAAAAAATAAATTAAAAAATGGGTCAAAATCACACACGGAGCATCGTTTACCCTCACCTCACATAATCAACACCACCAGAGAGCATCGAAAAATTACATGAATTGTCAAGTTTCTGGACCTTTGCGTATATCATAGAATTTATTAATGAATTATCTGTATATCATCATCATCATAATTAATTAATTTGTAATATGTATATTAATATGTAGATATACGATTCCATCAAATACGTGTGAATAAAATTATTAGACTAGACTGCTAGAGCTGGTCTCTTGAAAATGTAAGTCGCTCGCAATTAAGCTCATCGAAAGTTTTCAATGTGTCTCAGCGCAAAGAGAGACTGACTGACTCAGTTGTTGGTCGTGCTTTAATTGACGCGGCTCATGATTGTCTCTTGTCATGACGACTCTCTTGAAAACCCTTCAAGGAGCTTTCACAATTTTAATTTCTATTTTACCTCTGCCTTCTCTTCATTTCTGCTGCTACAATGTTAGTTATACAACGCGCGACAAATATAACCGGTATCCGGTAATGGTAATAATAATTAAATGCAAACATTGATATTGTTACAATTACAAAGGTAATCATTACTGAGTAATAGTAGCATTATAATATAGTACAGTATGTGCAAGTAGAAAAATATTAATAGGGGGTATAATAGCAAAAAATACAGGCGCATTATTGAATATTATTTATATACTGTATTCCCGAACTATCTTCTCTAAATATGTATAATATGATATATTATTTATACCCTTTGACATTACTTTACTTTCACAAGTAATTCTTTTTTTATAATTGTAATCATTACGGTTTATAGTGTATTATATTTAATTCATTTTCTTTAAATATGTTTTCTTCTTTTTAAATATTTTATTTTGTTTCTTTTTGTTTATTGGTTTGGACCGTGTTTTATATAAATGAAAACGTTCTAACTCTGGACTCGTAGTCATTTTGTTTTACAGGATAAGGCAAGTTTTATCAATACTTTTTTGAAATTTTGCAGGATTATCTTTTTGTAATTGAAAGTGCGATATGTTATGTTACACCCTTATTTGTACTTATTTTAATGAACGATTTAGTTTTTGTTTCATTTTTAGATATTATTTAAATTGATTTAGTTTAATTATTCAAAAACTTCATTAATTTCAAAAATCATTTATTTTAATGATTCAAAAATGAGTTTTAATATTTTTTCCCGTCAAAAATTAAACAAATTACTTGATAATTTTATAATTACATTTTATCTTCATTTATTATTATTTTCATTAAAGCGATCAATGATACCTCAGAGGACGCTTATATTGATTTTAATTAACTATCAATTAATAGCAATGTAAATATTACATTCGTCAACGAATCAATATTTAAACTAATTATTTTCATAATTGGTGTTTTAAGTGCTTTTCATAATTTAGTAAAAGAAAAATATATTTCAATTATCTCAACAACAAAAAAAAGAAATGCAATAAAATCTTACCTTATCCTGTGATAGACTCTAAAAATTACTTACGTTACTTTAATAAAAATAAATAAAAACTAGGTAAACAAAATTTAAAAAAATACGAACAAAACGCGAACGAAAATCAATGACGCGATTCGAAAGTGCATAAGGGGATATGTAGGTGCAAGTGAAGGGTATGTTTTTTGGTCTATGCGTGCAAAAGGTAGACACCGATGATATGCTTAAAATGATAATAATATACACATTGAAATATGCGGACTGCTGCGATATGTTCATGGCGAGTGGTGAGTGTGTGTAAGTGATGTGAACGTGTAGTAGTTACGTGGTGAATTTAAAGGGCATTACAGAGAGTGGGTGAACATCGCGCTAAATGCATTCATTCATAGTCTAATGGAGAGAGAGTGACAGTCATCAGGAGGAAATTCCGGTCAGATAACATCGAGTATTATTATTAGAACGTTAATAATGGTGTCGACTTGTCTTTTCACTGGTAATCTCTATCTGTAGTAGTAGTAGTATTTACTTTCATTACTCTCAAAAATTGTGTAAAGCAATTGTTACTCTTCAGTTTGTTTGTATTTTTTTTTGTATGTTTTTTAAGTTTTTTTTGGTTTTTGTTTTTTGATCCGTAAAATTGTGTGCAGCCTTTAAAACGTAAATCGTTGGTGTATCAATTTTTGGGCGCGTTCGAGTCTCTCGACACACACTGTCGGCTTCTGCGTCGGTGGGGTGCTTACGGCGCCAGCATCTTCGACAGCTCTTCGTCCTGTAGGCATCCCTTTAGGAACTCGTCCTGCGTCAATTGACCGTCGTTGTTTTCGTCCATCTTCGCGAATATGTTTTTCGCACGCTCCTCCGCCGAGTCGGCCGGCCTATTTGAAGAACAAGCGCCCAGCATGTCGTATATCGCCTGCACGCATTACAAGAAAAACACATTTTCTTTCATTTTTAATTAAAACAATTGGCACTTAAAGATAAGAAAAAAATCGACTTTCTTTGAAGGGTTGAAACGGCGGTATTTTAAGTGGAATAATTAATAAGGCATTTTGTGAGCCAAAGTGTTTGTTTAATGTTAACAGTTTAATTTACATATTTATGAATCTTTTTTATACGATAAACAACTCATTACAAGTGACATTTTTATTAGCCTTTGCTTACTTTGGCAAAGGGTTGTTGTTCTGCACGAGATAAATAACACTTTTAAGACTCTTTAAATTCAGGAAAATTTAGGGCACGAAATTAAAGTTTTTTATTTTTTTAATCTGAATTCTGAATATATTTTTTTTCCAATTTAGAAAAAGGAGAATTCACTTTCGAAAAAAAAGTTTTCTTTCGGAAAAAGTAAACGTTAGGAACATCCAAGGATCAATTTAAGAAACGAAGAGAACCGGAAAATTAATTCGTCCTTATTGGAGGGTTGGTAATTTGGCGAAGCGATCAAACGGGGCGAAGGAAATGTCAGAAAGAAAGCAAAAAAAAAAGGAAAAGAAACAGAAAAAAAGGAAACAGGAATTACCTGCACTATTTTCGTCATTTCTTGTATGTCTATGACACCATTACCATCGACGTCGTACATGCGGAAAGCCCACTTTAGTTTTTCCTCGGGTGTGCCGCTCGACGTCACATCGATCGCCAGTAGAAACTCCTGCGTGCAAATGAGCCAGTTTTTAATTATTTAACCCGAACGGACTCGACCTACACTACTGCGCTTCATCTTATTTCCTTCCGCATCATATCAAATAAAACATCCGCTTCTCATCCATCAGAGGCCCAAAAAAAGTAACACAAAAAGAGTCTGCTTTTGTAATTTAGCCTTATTAACAGTTTCACAAGTTCTTGTTAAAAAAACTCGAGCATTTCAATTGAAAACAATTGCACTAATTGCGATAAAATTTGGCTGCGCAATTAAACTGTTTAATTTCGTTTAACGAAAAACTATACTGAAACTTTAGCAAAATGATAACTTGTAATTTGGCAAAACTTACTTTAAAGTCGATATAGCCGTTTTTGTCCATATCGAAAGTGCGAAAGACGTGATCACAAAATTCTTCGGCATTACCCGACGGGAAGAACATCTTGTACATATCTACGAATTTGGCTGGAGTCAGGCGACCATTAGGGCAATCTTGCTGCAACAAACAAAGCAGACACACGACCCTTAACAACACCATCTTAGACATCTTATGTATTTTAAGTTTGCGGTACATAAGCGAGACAGAATATGTACTCCTGTGGCTGTTTATATACATTTACTATATAATGTACTTTTAAGTAGGTGAAACATGGCTGAAGAGATAGGCTGGCCAGAGAGATAAGGACAACATTAAATGCTAATAATGAAACATCAGATGATGTTGTGTAATCAAAGGGGCTTTGTACCTTTGCCTTCCATTAGTAGCTCTCTAATAGAAATTTGCTAGACGTATCTCTTCTAAGATAGTGCACGAGACCTAAATTTACTGGCTGCTTTCTTAAAGGGTTACTCCGCAGCAGTTCTAGAATACTGCTGCTGGCAGATATAGGTATAGAAGCTTTTCTTATCATTTAATACAGATATTCGTGACAATTCGCAATATAGTTCTTCTTTCTTTCATAAATTCTCTAAGAAATTCGAGTTTTTCTCATTAGTTTCTAGTATTAAGGTTTTTCATGGATACCAAATTTCAGCACATTTTCTCAAAACGCAAATTGCAATTTGTATTTTTGTAAAGGTATCAATTAGTATTAAATATTAATTCATTTCATAAATGACAAATTAATAATTTAAGCAGTTTATTTTCTTTTAAGAAATTTTGGGGTTTTTGAAAAAAGCCAAAATTTGAATTTATTAAAAAGTTCGAGGTTTATGGTGTGATTTGATAGGCCATCCTCTTATAAAAATTTAATTTGCAACCCTTTATTAATCTCAAATTATCAAATTTGCACTAGGAAAGCCTTCTTTTCCAAAGAAGAATTTGAAAACGTTTAATACTTTTCAGCAATTTCACCCCAAGAAGGCGTTTGGAAATAATTATAACAGCAAAAATAAAAAATACTTTATGGGTACAATAGTTCGCTCATAAGTAACAGTAACTTGCTTTCAAAAGAAAGCTGTGTAGTGTAGAGAAAACAAAAAGAAATTTGATTATTAATAATCGCAGTGCAATGCAATAAAAATCAATTAGACGCCCTACAAATTTTCATTTCGATTTTAATACAATTTCATTTGAATTAGATGATGAAAAAGTAATAATTATAAGGAAATTTCAGTTAATAAAAGTTTCGAATGTGATAATTCTTAGCATTTTTACAGCTTTATAAAAAAAATCAGTAAATTTCGATGATCTAATATAAAATACAAGGTCCTTGTGAACGCAGTAATTTAATTCTGTGGTAAAATATGGCTCGAAATATTGGAATATTGCATTAGTAGTATACTAAAGCGTAAAATTCTCGAGCAGAATTTTCATCAGGCTCGTAAAATATATCGCCGCCATTAATTTATTTAACGTTCAAATAAATCAATACTATTAAATAACAATTGGCTATCTGAATAAAATATCATGAAACATATTTCTACGTTTTGCACAAAGCAACATTTTCAATTAGCCAATGAGCATTGATTAATTTGCAACATTGGTCGAACTCGAAATTCAATTGAACTGGAAGAAAAAAAGAAAGACTTAACGTAGAAATTGGTTTGCAAACGGACCGAATAACGGGCTTCTTACTTTGTGGCGAATACGGCAGACAAAAGAAGTAAATGCCCAAAGTGAAAATCAATACTTTTTAATTATAGAGGGACTACTTTTGTTAAACATCTATTCGGAACTAATTAGTACATAGTTATCTATAGATACATACTATATACATAAAAGCAATTACCGATGTAACCCAAATGCAAATGCTCTTTTCTCCAGGAAAAAACAAAAATCCATTAAATATATAATTTACTATATGAAAAACTATTTGAATTTTTATGGAAAGGTCCGTTAATCATACCAGTTTTAATATTTAAAAGTTATAGAAAAAATATGAAAACGTACAATGGATATTTTTAGTGTCTAATCAATAAAAAAGAAATTTAATAAAAGTTGTGAAAATTACAGGTTCTTAAAGCGGAACAAAACGAAAAAACGAAGCCTCAAATTATGTATTTAAATGAGTATAAATATTAATTAACTTTTCTCTTTGCAAATCACGAGATTAGAATTTTATATTGAAAACCGAAAAAAAAAACCAGCTAAAAAGAAAATTGCATTTGGCAATTTTAACATTTGCTTTCTTTACAGCAATAGCTGCTTTAAAAAAGCTTTAAGCAAATTGCTGCGAAAAAGAAACCATCAGCCATTAGACTAAAATGAGAAATCTCAAAAGGACAATTTCATTTTAAAGTGCCAGCCCTGCAAAAGCTGCGGGAAAAATCAATGAAAGGGACCGACCGTCCGTCCCGTGGCGTGTCAATTTGTCTTTGCCCGGCCGATTAATTGACGCGATAACCCATTTCGCGTCCGAATCCTGTGCACATGAATTAATTGCATAAATTATAAGGCGCACGTAATAATTTTCAATGCTACACGTCGATGAAAGTTAAGTAATCATAAGATACGAATAATGAATGTAATCGATATATCTATTTACAAAGTTGTGTGCGTAAAATACAATAAAATTTCTTCTAGGTACATAAAGGGTGATCGCTAAAACATTTAAATTTTAAATTACTTAGAAATAATTGATTGCAATCCATAAAAAAACAAATTTGAAGTTGCGAAATTTGTTTTTTATTTATTTAATTTTAATTTAAAAAAATATATATTAAAATTTTAAGGCCGATATTTAAAAGAACATTTTTACTCTTAGGTTGCAATTGTCCCCAAGTTAATTAATGTTTTAAATTTAACAATAAAAAAAAGTTGAAATATTATATTGCTAGCTACCCTATAAAAATGATTCATATTTATAATTCTGTAAAGAGTTTTATTTATTTTTTTCAATTTTGACAATCAAAAGTTATTACTCAACAAATGTATATCAAATTATAAAAATGTTAATTGAATTGTATTTTTAAGTACTTTAAGGGCAATTTAAAAATAAATAAAAAATGCAATAAATTAAAAATAAAGTAATGACTACCGCTAAAAAGCGGAAATATCTACCATCCGGAAAATAATTTAAACCAACTTGACTCAAGGGAAAAACATAATGCTAAACTTGCTATAACAGCACAATTTTTAATTTATATTGCAGTTAAAAGTAATTTATGATGATACAATTTCAGTCAATCACCCTGTACATAAACGGTCATCAACGTATTCTTGACATTTTTTTTAACATTCCTTTTTCGTTCATACCGAACCGAACGGACGCGCAAGCACGTAATAATGACGACGGTATAGAGAATGCAAATGAGTGTTTGACGTCAGATTTGCAGGCGGCCGTGGCGGCAAAACGATGATGATTGTTTAATGAGCCGCGCGAATTCCATCTTCAGCCGCTGCGCCACTTAATTAAGAAGTATTACGAAAAATGTCGCTCCCGGTGACGGTCACGCTTAAGCCACCCGGCGAATACGAAAGATAAGAATTGGCTCGCTTGTCTAATAAAAGTAATTTATTTCATAGCCGACATGCTCGCGTTTATATAGCGCGCTTTTTTTTTTCTTCTCATTCCACTTCGTCTTCTTATTTTCCTTTCCGTCTTTTCTTTTTGCTGCTCGGGGGGAACGAATATCAAAAACGTTAAATATCGATTCGCACCACTAGGCGTCGTCCTTTTTCCCATATAGTATATATATATGCTTCACTCAATTGTCCTTTCTTTTCTTCCCTTATGTCTGTTCGTTCGAGCGTAAATCGTTTCAATTTTTAATTTCTACTTAGGGGCTGTTATTTTCTTTTTCAAGAGATATAAGGGAAGACAAACGCTGAAGTACAGAAACAGAACGAAATGGATCTTCTATTGTTGAAACAATTAAATTTACTTTGTGACAATTTTTAATACTGCAAATGCTGCAGAGACTAAAAAGCATTAGATTGTAATTTATCGCTGAAATTGTGTGCTCCATCTTAAAGATTTCAAGAGACACTTTGTCGTACTTTTTATTGCAGTTTACTTTATGCGTTTCTTTCTTTGAAATTTAATTTATTTTTTAGACACTTAAAGAAACAATTGACAGTTTATGAAATTATTCAATTTTAAACCATATTTTAGTTGCCAAGCAAACTTTTGTAAGATTGCATTCATTTTTAGTTATGTACGAAAACTGTTTCTAAAGAAATATTAATTATTACGTGCTTAGCATTTGGTAACTATCTAACAAGTTAAATAACTTGATTAATTTTACTTGTTTATCTTTTCATTAACAGGGAAGTTAACTTAAACATAACTTTAATATAGTTCCAGCAAACATTCTAAAATTTTCTATATGCAGTGGAAATCTATGCAAAATCTATATTTAATATTATAAATCAAAAATTGCATTACATTTAATTGAAAATTGCAGCCTTAGCATTATCTTTTTAATCATAGAATATTTTATTTTAAGAAAAAAAAAATAATATGCGACTTCTAAGGTTTATTAAATTTATTAAATTGCAAAAAATGAATGTAAAAATAAAATTGAATATTACTTCTAAGAAACAGATCATCCTGTACATTAATCTTTGAAAAATTTATCTTAGGCCTTTAAGAATTACATTCCCAAGCAACAGATCCGATAAACTCTATAAATTTATAATTGCCAGAAGCGTAAATAAAAAATGCAAAGAATGTTAAAAAAACTCTCAAAAGAAACTATTTATAGAGAGAGAAAAAAAAAAAAAAAAAAGAATGAAAAACGGAAAATAAAGTAAGCATGTAGAAAGTTAACTTCTTCAACAATTTATTAATAGAGAAACAAAAAGCAGCGTCAACGTTGAAAGTATAGACGTTAAGTAATGAGAAGCGCAAGTAATAAAATATCGAACGGAATTCATCGGTAAAGTTGGCAAAGTGATTAGCAATCTATCAATCAAACGAGTACCATAAATTTGAAACGTGTCAATTGGCAATGAATTTGTTGCTGGCGATAAATTTCCCGTCTCTATACCATCTCTTATGCGCACTTTACTTTTTAACGAACGATAAATAATTCATCATCCATACAACACCAATTTTGCATCCTTCCTTGCATTAGGGAAATCCGTTCGTGAACCGCTTTCATTATGCCGACGACGACATAATTAGGATTTAGAACGGTTGAATTGATTAAAAATGCAATTTACAACAAAGCACATTTGCATTTCTTAATGTAAATCATCAAGTATTTAGCGTTTACATGTTCCGGGCCGATGGATTTTCATTTACGGTACACATATCTATGCATTATACGCATTACACGCCTACATATCGTACATATAGTGAAACGTACATTGGGAAGGCAAACAACAACAAACTAGGCGAGTAATTAAATTTTAACAGTTTCCATGCCGAAGCATTTCTGTGTAATTTTGCTGGACGGATATACGCACAGGGACAGTTATACAAAGGGCGCCAATAAAATCACTTTTGGGTGCGATGGATACCAATCATTAAAATTTAAAGGGTCCACTTTCATTTATTTTTGGATGAATAATAAAATCGTTAAGTTAGTTTTCATATGTATTTTTCTTTTTTCTTAATTTTGCATGCCTTTATGAACTAAGGCGTAATTGCAATTTGATTGTGGAATTACTTGGCGTGAAATTTCGCGGAATTAAATTCAGAGGCTTTGAATGTTTTACAAATAAAGGGGGTGATAAACAGACAAAGAGATTTAACCAAAGCAAACGTTCAGTTGTGAATTATTTATCGCCATGAGAACTAAAGGAAAACTTGTAAATATTTAAAGTTGGTCTTAAACTTTCCACTGGGGGTGACGGTATCTTTGAGTTTAGAATGTACTGCTGTTGACCCAGTAAATAAATTTATTTAAAGAAAATTAAATTATAAAAAAAATATTATATTAATTAAAAAAGACGAAGATTAAGTTCTTGTATTTCAGAAAAGTAAAAAAAAAAATAGATTAAATTTAAGTACCTTATTTCTTTCTTAAATCTGATGAAAACCAATAAATTGTTACAAATTTTAGCTCAAAAATAGAAGACGATTCAAAAATTCAAATTGATTATTAGATTAATGTTTAAATTTTTTATTGCTTAATTTGAACTTTAACCAAATAATTGACTAATTAAATTGTGTATACAATGTTTTTATCGGTCAATTTAAATGTTTAAATTATAACCGTTTTATTATTTTTAACTCTTTAAAGTTATGATAAAACATTTATAGTAAATCAATGTAAAATAGCAAATTAATATTGTTACGAAAACTGATGGGAAGACTTCTTTGTTATCAGATAAATTACGTATTGCAAAAATTATAAATTTTGACTCATTTTATAAAAAATTAATAAACCGCTTTTGAATCACCCACTATTAGTATTTCTTTAATAATTAACAGATACAACATCAGAAAGAACTAAACAAAAACATTTTTAACTGAAAAATTAATAATTTCTTTAAAAATTCATAATATTCCGCATAAAATAAAACATACAAAATAAAAAATGTAATAAGAAGAAACTATGTAAATTTAACCGGAAGAGGTCCTTAAGGACCGACCCAGCGGATATAGCCTATTAAATAATTTCCTAGGAGCACGGAATGCAAGAGCGAGCACATACAAAATCGCTGAATAATTCCGAATAGTGGTAGCTGAAGTTGTGAAATATCGGGGAAAATCAATAGCTAATGCGAATCTTTGTTTTACGCGCGAACCTTGGAATTAATAGTTTATCTTTTCCAATAAGGACAGTTTACGTAAATCAGTCTATTTTTGGCCACTATTTGTACGACCATCGCATCATACCAAAAACCACGATTATCCATTATCCAAATCTCCATCGAAATAAAAACAAAAAAGAAAAACATCCTACGTAAGCCACCTTCAGAATATCAAATCAAACACGATCCGTTATTTTCCCGCATCATCATCATCATCGTCAGCTATATAAATCCAAACAAAACGTTTTAAGGAGGAACAGACAGTAAATCTGTGCAAGGAAAGATTTTTCCGGGGAAAAATTTCAAACGGTAACAGCATATGTGTTGAAAGAAGTCGTTTGAAGAAGAAATCGAGCGCAGTTTATGTTGCAATATACAGATATCGATAGTGTTTTACGAGGAAGACGAGTCGAACTAAAATGGATGGTGTATAAAATATAACACAATAGGTGCTTCTGACGAGGGATAGAGCGATTTTCAGAGAATAATGTAGTTTCAAACTTTAATATCAGATTATTACGAATGACAATGGCCCGGCGGGAGGACGAAGCTGATACACACGTTCCGTTTCTATAGATTTACTCTCTCTCTGCTGCTCCCATTTACATGCTAACACTGTTTTATTAATAAACAGATATTACACTCATTATATTCATTGCCAGGATTATCGATTGATTTTCCATTATTTTGTAGTTTTCGCCGCGAATATACTTTTACGTTGCCGCAAATGAACCAAATCGCTAACAAAAACGGACGAAAAAATTGAAATAAAAAGGATACCTAATCGATTTACTATAATTTATAATTGAAAAGGTCAAGGACTGTTATTAATGTCCTGTTATAAGTACAAAACGGATGGTATTTAGTCTTCAATAAAACCGTACCTCTTTTAAAGATATAAGAGTCCTTTTTATTATTACCCTCATTTTTTTTAAATTCGTCGTTATAAATTTACTAATTAGCAGTCCCACAAAAAAATTTACAACAATATATTTGCAAGAGTAGACCCTTTAAAGCGAACAATATGTTTCAATATCCAACAAATCCTTTTAACCCTTTCACGGCCTATATTTTCCATTTGATGTATAGTAGATGGGAAGGCAGGGACAGCAAACAACGCGGAAATCCCCAAGCGCCATAAAACGTGTTTTTCGGGGGGTAAATTATCCGATTTCGTGCGCCCACAAATTCAAGCCGGCAATAATATTTCAGCCGGGAAAGATGAAGAGAGCGAAGAATCGGGGGAAGAATGGGAGAGTCATAAAATATTTATAAAGACTTACCTTGAATCCTTTGTACCACTCTTTGATTGTAGTTTCGTCGTAGCGCGTATTGCGTTTCAAGTAATCCATATCTTCTTTGGAGAGCTTGTCTTTGCTCCCGAAGCACCCCATTTTACCACTGCAAGGAAAAACGTGCATGAAAATCATGAAATTATCCATCATTTGCAGTGCTTTGCTTGCACACAATACTGCGGTTTCCATACATATATTAGAGCTTTTCTTTGTATGATTTAGAATAAATATTTCAGTCCCCTTTGAGGATTCCCATCGTTATCAGAACAAATGGATATTTTAAGGAAATCTACAGCAGAGGGAAATTTCTTACTGGGGGTTTAGAAGTGTTTAATTGATGCGCTAAGTGCAATAATGGGCTAAAACCCAAACAGCGATTTGCCAAATAAAAACTTACAATTTACATAATTTTTATAATTTCTTGAAAATATATGGATTAAATTAGGATCATATAAAATGATCTTTCAAGAAACCCTCTCAATTTTTGGGTTATTGGACAAAAAAAGCAATAATAAAAATAAATTATAAAAAAATGTTACCAATATTTATTTTGCCTTTTACTGCCCATTAATGAAAATTACTAAATAAATGCCCTGCAATTTATTTTTTTATACGTTTAGCAACTGGATCATTTTATTTTAATAAATAATAATTAAAAAAAAAAGTTAAAACGTTAAACAAATAAAACAGATATAAACAGTTTTAATAAAAACTTTTACGAGTAAGGGACGAATAAAATCCAAAAAGTATGAAAAAAGTGCAAGCATATGAAACATATTTTATATGCTAAATGCACCATTAACTTTAAAGCTCTTGTCGGCTCAAAAGCTCAACGGCAAACACAAAAACGCAACACCTGAAAGCGCCTTTGCATTTTTAACTACTCCATTGCAGTCTCCAGGGTGAATTTATTCAGAGAAGAAGAAAAAAATGAAACTGAAAACATCAGTAACTTGAATATAAAAAAATAATAATAATAATAATATCTAACAAAACTTTTGGAAACAATTTTAACCGCTTTAAAATTTAATTGTAACTCTTTATATATCAACTATCAAGTAGACAAAGGCGAAAAAGAATCAATAAATGGGAAAATAGCAGCTGATACTTTTAGTTCATAAGCGAATAATCGATAAATCGAATCGTGACGCGTATTCATTAAATTAATCCAGACTGTTCAGGGGAAACCGAAGCGAACGTGTCGGTTAATTGCGCCAATATGCGACTTTTGCACATAAACACACACACGCACGCACACACGTAGTCCAACATAAGAGTGAAAATGAGGGAAACGTAAAAAGGAGTCCACGCGCGCGGGGGTCGAAACGAGGTCAGGTGAAAAGCTCTCTGACCAATCTATCAAAGCGGCGGGCGAATGCTGGGAGTTGCGTATTATGATTGCTCGCGATAAAAACTAATTTAATGAGCGAATGTCACGCAAATTGATTCCTCATGTAAATCCACATCCCGTGCAAGCGGTGGGCGTACGGCGTATTGCGCATTTCTCTCTCTCCAAACAAGCTCCTTGAGGATTATCGATTCGTGTGAATAATTGACCAACTTGTCTGGCCGCCCGACGAAAACGGAGAGATTTATCTTCGCGCATCGATTCCGACGATGATCGGGATTACGACATTTGTAGTGAGTGCAGGGTTAACGTGATCTGGGAACTCATTCATTCACTTTGCCAAGTCGGATCAACAGATTCAATTTCATATTTTCCGCTTTGCTAAAACGCACCCGTTTTATACTATACTACGTATTCAACTAGCAAACGTGTCAGTTAATCTTCCAATAAAATTATAAACGCAAAATACTTAGTGTTTACTTTTTTTTTTCGAACGCTTTACGCGCTTACAAATATAATAAAAAAATGCACTTGCAATTTATTTGCAAGCAAACGAACCTTGGGATCACAATAAAAAAAAAAAAATACAACAACACTATTAATAGCGATTATTATTTTTATGAAGTAACAGCATTTTATTAAAACGTACATTCGGCGCATATTAATTTCCACGATATTTCATTTTCTCTTTGAGCCTCAGCGAATTAATTGCCTTTAATTGAGTTTTATGTGGCGTCATGGTGTATTGTTTCGGAAATACAGCAGCGTCAGTGTTGATTTAGTCAATTTTGAGTAATTTCATGTAGCATTTACTATAATGCATAATAATAAGCGAGCTATTTCCGTTTATTTAGGAAATTGGCTCCATATTATAGGACAACCTCTAAACTGTTTTCGGAATCAATTTGTTATTTCGGTTTCGTTCGATCGGGTAAATAGATTTCGGGTTGAAGTAATAGTACTTGACGTCGTCTAATTTGAAGAAAATATTTGCATAATTTTATTTCTCTTTGGTTTCATAATGCTGCTCCCTACCTATACACTTTGAATAAATTGCGGATATACTTTCGAGGTTGCATTATTTTTAGGTTTGCTTATTTGTTTAATGGCAATATTTTTCATATAAGAAGGAATAATTTTAATAATTTTATAATTTACAAATATCCATATTTTGTTTTAAAATGTTACATTCGATTTTTCACTTCAAAAAAATCATTGGTTCTGAACGTTTCAACTTTTTTTTCTGGTAAATTAAAATAACAAAACTTCTTTAGAATTTTGATAATTTTGAAAGATAATGTGGATGGTTTTATATAATTTTAAGTCTGAAAAGAATTTTTAGATTTATTTAAAAAAAACAATTTGGAATAATTTTATTCCTATGTCAAGTAGTTTTCTTGAAATCAACGATCCAAAAAAAACCGATGATATTCTTTTTTTTTTTATAATTTTGGAACAAGAGGACATAGTTTTCCTTGTTTGATAAACAGGAATGTGAAATTTTGCTAAACCTATATATATTTATATTTTATGGTATACCATGCAAAACTTTGCATGGCACCATAGGGCCATCGACACTAAGGTCTTTCAGCCAAATTATGTTTACAATTCAAAAGCTTGTTAAAAAAAA